>PVKB01003945.1:0-168062 GCA_004027205.1 Ctenodactylus gundi | reverse complement strand
GACTCAGGAGGTCTAGAGCAGGATCTGTGATTCCGCATTTCTTTCTTACTTTCCTCGGCGGTGCTGGGGATCAGACCCAGCGCCTCACCCGTGCTGACCACACGCTCTCCCCGAGACCTTCGTGAGCCCGCGGGTCTGTGTTTCTAAGGAGTTTCCACTGGTTCTGCCCTGCTGGCCGCCCATGGGCCTCTCTGAGAAGCGGGGTCTAAAGGGCTTGTGTCTATCTGGTGACTTGAATCGAGAGAAAGGGGAGTTCTCGTTGCCCCCCCCCCCCCCGCTCCCACCACGGAATCACTGCTGTCAGTGCGCTAAGCTTGCGCTCATCTTGTGCCTGCTACCCTCTCTGAAGCCCGCTGGCATCTCTAAGCTGCTGCTCGTCCTTTAAGGTTCATCTCCAAGGCTCTGGGGCCTGCGGCAGGAGCTGCCCAGGACGTGGCCTCAGCCAGCTCCCTGGCAAATCCTGGGACAGGCGGTTTCTGCTTCCAGACTTCTTTGCCCATCCTCATTTAACTCTCTTACTCAGCATCCTCGACGTTGGCTGGAGAGGTGCCCATCGGGACACATTTCTGCTAATTGAACGTCTCCCCGCACTCTGCTACTCTAGGGTATTGCAGTCCATTCAGATCAGAGGCACTGTGAGTTGGGGGATTTCTGTTTTGCCATGCTTTTCCATCCTTTAATGTTCCCACACTTGAGTTCCTTGAGGGAAAGATCTATAAATGTACGAAGGGGTACACAAATATTCAGGTAACACAGTGAGGTGTATAAGAATCACTTTCTTTAAAGCAGAAAAAAATATTTTTGTGTCACTGAGACTCTTCTCCATCTACCAGGGGCAAGTCAAGAAAGCACAGATGGGCCAGGAAGGTGACAGAGCCAAAGGTGATCAGCTGGAACCAGTGTCCCGGTAAGTCCCTGACTCGTGTAAGCAGGGCGGCAGCCAGCCCAAGGCGCATGAGAATGCTGCCCAGGCCCGCTACCTCTCTCAGATGCCAGAAGGCCAGATTCTTATACGCAATCTTCCACGCCAACAAATCCAACTTTTGGTTGTTGTTGTTCAAATGCTGTTAGAGCCAAAACAAACAGATCTATGGACCACATGCAAATAGTTGGGGAAAACCAGGTAAGAACGCGTGACTTTTTTCTCTGCTTTTGAATTAATTTTTACGTGCATCCTAATAAAATTAATTAAAGGTGAGCACACAGCTTATCAGAGCCTATGCTTGGCTTCACCCACAAGCTGGGACGTGGGCATTGGAGCCCAATCTTGTTCTAGGTACTCTTAGTCCCCTACACATAACTTACCTAAGCAGCACCCACCCCAGAAGCACATGGAAAGCCTAGTTCTTACATCTACATTACCTGTTACAGGGTTTCAGAAACCAGCTGCCAGCTAACATGAGCGTTCACAAGGACGGTGAGAGTGCCTCTGGTCTGCAAAGGTGCTGTGCGAGATGAGTTCCATCCTGATGGCGCAGCGACTTCCCCAAGCCTGGCAGGACATATGCCAAAACTCTCAACAACTAAGCTTGGAATAATAAGAAATCCATGAATTTTTTATAGGCTGGCTAGCACACGGAGGGTGACCAGAAACACATTCCATGTTGTCTTTACTCAACGATGTCCTGGAAACCAAACAACCATGCCTACTAGCATATCGCAGTCAGGCTACTAGAAGTGCTTGTGTTTCTTTCACGTTTGTGTTTTTATCTTCATCTTTCTTTTTTAACTTAAGAACAACCACTAAGATACCTGAAATAACGATTTCATGTCTTTTACATTTTGACATTCTCCTGTGAATTCAATATAACTTGGATAAATCTTTGTCCATTGAATGATGGATCAATATGTTATTTTACATAGCAGAGGCCAGAATAATAGCCTTTTTCTCTGGCCTGTGTACTAGACAGAATATGAGAGATGCCCATTTTTGCACAGAACAATGAATAAATTAAAACACAAATTCTTTCTCCTTTTGAGGCAGAGCTTCACATTGTACTGAAGGCTGGTCCTGAACTCACTATGTAGCCCAGGCTGGCCTCGAACTGCAGTACTCTTCCTGGCTCAGTCTCCTAAATGCTAGAGTTATCCAGGCATGTGTCACCACACCTAGTTTATGTGGTGCCAGGGAACTGAACTCAGGGCCTTGTGCTTGCCAAGCCAGGGCTCTTTCCACTATGCTATCACTCCAATCCGAGAATACATCCTTCTCATCACTAATGGACAATGCCAGACTTCAAGTGTAACAATTGGCACAAAGGTGTTGATACATGGTGCTGTGAGAAGAGATAATGAGAGGATTTGATTGGTCAACGATAGATACCAGGAAAGCTTTTTGGGGAAGAAGTAATTTAGCAGAGCTAGCAAACACTCACCAGGAAAGAGGAGTAAACGGAAGCCAGGAGCTAGCAAATCAGAGCTCATGGGCCAAATCTATCCCACTATGCATTTTTTAAAATAAGAACATGCCGGATCACGGCTGCACCCACTCAGTTACATATCTTCCATGGCTGCTTGCAAGCCGCAATGACAGATATAAATGGATGGGAGAGAAACACCATGATTTGCAAATTCTGAAGTATCTCCTGTCTGAACCTTTACAGAAAACATTTTATGACCCTTAGCAGAAGGAGTAGAATAGGCAAATGTCCTGTGGCCAGAAGGTATGAGCAGTGGGAACAGCTCGGTGATGAGCACAGGAGGAGAAAGATGATGCTCAGAACAGAGAGCCCGGCAGTAAACGGTGGGGAGGCAGGCGGGCCTTGAAAAGCCAAACCACGGGGAGCCTTGGAGACCACAGTAGGGCACTTGATCTCAGAAGCAGTCTGAAGGTGTTAGAATAGTTTAGGAATGACAGCAACAGGAAGTGGGGGTAGGGGCAGACAGCCAATGTCGCTGGGTCACGGGGGAGAGTGTGGGAGCCCGACAGTGGGTGTGCATGTCTGCGTTAGGAGACTTTAAGGGACACTGAAGTATTGCAGACTAGCTGTTGTCAAATGCTGTGATTTCAATAATTCACATAGTTTTGTTGTTTGTCTTGTACTGGGGATTGAACTCAGGGCCTCCATACTAGGCTACATCATCGCCTTTTTCTTTAATTTGTGTTTGTTTCATTTTGAGATAAGGTCTCTGTTGCTAAGTCGCCCAGCCTTGGGTTGAACGTGCAATCCCACTGCCTAAACCCACCAGACGGTGAGATTACAGGCATGTGCCACCACACTTAGCACAGTGACGCATCATAGTAAGGGAATTCCATGAACTTGTGTCATAGCACAACGTGGGTGGCAGGTGACTCTCCTTCCTCTAAGCTCAGAGTTCTCTGTTGAGTCAGCGCTGTGTGGAAAGAGGGCTCGTGTGGTAGACAGAGGTTTATGTGGACTGAGATCGGTCCCCTGATCTGTCACATGTGCACTCTGTTGCCAAAGAAGATGGTCTGATCTTATACCAAGGAAAAAAATCTGACATATCTGAGTCTCCCACGGAGAGAAAAGATCAGCAATGGGTGAGACTGCCACAGAGCCTGTGCTGGGAGACTCCGGAGCGGACCAGACCGGGACCTGCTAGCGGTGCTTCCTTCCCATCCCAGACAGTGTTTCACGCCAACTGGCCACAGCTGTGGCCAGTGGCCATGTGTTTCCCTGACTTCGCGTCCGTTCTCAAAACCCACTGTGGAAGAAGGCCCACAGGACAAGGGGACAAGTCACTTCAGTTAAACCTGCTTTTGGCAGAAACACGGAGTCCTGAGAAAGGCGCTGATACTAAAGGATAGAGCAGGGTTTCTGCAGGGGACCTCACGTGGCCATGTGTTGTAAGAGACTTCCAGGGGAGCATGAGCAGACACCTACTCACTGCGGGTGAGGCACAGCCAACAGACTTAAGTGAGGATTACAGCAAACTCCAGCTTGGTGAACCAATGAGTTTACTGGGGTTTCTTATAGAAGCAAAACAAAAAACAAAAACAAAACCAAAACAAAACAAAAAACCAAATATACCCCCACCCCAACATAGGTGACAAGCCCTAGAAACCGCATGCCTTCCCTGGCGGCCGCGGCCCTTACGTCTCTGTTGGCTTATGCTCTCATTGATTATTGTAAAAGTGATCAATAGTACTGCTAATTTTAACTAGCAAGTATTCACAGTAGTGCTGCTCCATTATAACACGGTTCATTGATCCTCGGGTGCATCTATCCTAAGTCTGAACAATTCTGCATGTGTGTGTGCACGTGTGTGTGTATGTGTGTGTGTGTGTGTCATCAATCAACTTGCTAAATTTAAGCCATCATTTCAAAAAATAGATGAGATTATTTAAACTCTTAGAGCTCATCACACATAGTAAAATTTTTTATTTAGTGAAAATTTCCTTCAGATATGTACATGTACACTGTATGTATATGTACATACATACACTGATCATTTCTTAATATGTATACTTAACTGTAGGCCAAGATAAGAGAGGCTTGAAAAACACTGGCTTCTGAGAAAAAGTGATGTCTGTTTCTAAGTGCCAATCTTTTCTTTATGAATTTAAGGTTGTGTGTATGTAATTCACTGTAGTGCTCTGCCAACAAAATGACATTTGTATACCAGAACACACATACGTCAACAGCAGGATTAACTTTCCATTACACCACTGCTAAAATATTTAGCTTTTTATAGGAAACATAAGCATGCAAGATGGCCACACCAAATAATTTTCTGTTTTTTCTTAGATAATTTTTAAATCAGTAACACTTTATCAATTTCACTTTTAATAGTACCTTAAATTATCTGGGTGAAGGGGTTGGGGGGAATCATAGTTGCTACAGTAATCTCACACACACCAATAAGGAACTGTCACCATACTTAAGGGCTAATTATTACTATTAGTTGAATAATTATAAAGTTTTTTTTTTAAAAAAACAGCCTACTTATATATTAAAAAGGCCCTTTCCAGGTCTACAGAAAAAAAAAATACTCAGAAAGTTATTTTTGGCCTTGCTATGTCAAAAAGTCAATTGTACAAAGATCTACATGTTAAACTGAAAATTATAATTTTAAAAGTCTATTAAAAATTAAAATGCCATGCATTTTTATTATAAATTATGCAGAGGCTTTGCAGGAATTTTTGTCACTGATCTGTAAGTGAAAGATTGCAACACAAAAATGTTCTCCTGCCATTTGAGTGGTCAGCACAGAATGTTTCTGCAGATCTTGTGGCATTTGTCTCCCTAGTGTAATATAGAAATTTATAATTACAACAGATTGCTATTAATCTAATCAAGTCTGTTGTTGGTTGTTCATTAGCCATATAAGAGCTAATATAGACTATGTGGTCTAAGTGCTGATCTTAAAGTAGAGGCCCCAGGCAATATTTTCATCAGTAGAGTATGTACCACCTCAGTTGGTCTGACCCGGTGTTTACATTCATTAACTTCACACTGTGTTGTGATTTTGAAAATAAACACTGGACATGCTCACTTAATATTCACTTTTTAGTGAAAGATACTTCCCAAACATTCAAGAAGGCATAGCTAAACTATATACTCAAAAGAAAATTAGTTGAGACAGGAAATTCAATAGTCAGCTAGTGAAGAAAAATATCTGTCTCCAAATCCTGTTTCCTCTCCTATGTGCAGGGATCCAGGCCACTGATATTAAATTAAAAGGTCTAATCTGACATGTCTGTCCCTAAGTAACAGTTTTAAAATAATATCCTGATGACAGTCAATTGGGTTTTGGAGAAGCAATACAGATGCATATTCTGCTAACACATTTTGTTTCCCAACACACGCACACCTTATCTAAAATACTCTCTCTCTCTCTCTCTCTCACACACACACACAAATGGGCATGCATGTGCACACATAACCTACAGGTGCACATATAATTAAAATGCAACAAACAAAAACTTGATTTGCCATCCTCTGTTATCCAGTTTGCTTCATCAGCCCCCCGCCCCTCCCCCTGGCTGCAACAGTTATCAATAATTTTGTTTGTTTGTTTGTCACCAGAATAGAGCCTCATAGTTAACCACACTGTCATTAGGGGACATCCCGCCCTGTATTGTACAACTGCACCAAAACAAAGCATGGAAGTGTGTGTCACACTGTTTGAGGTGTGTAGGTGATGAAGGCATGGCTATTTGAGCCTGATACAGACTTCCCTAGTGTGTCTTACACACAATGTGCAGGGAGTGTTAGAGCTGGAAAGGACCAGACCTGTGGGTCGTATAGCTTGAACTTACCACTTTACTGATAAGAAAAATGTGTGGCCAGTGACCCTCTGGGAGTCACACCAGATCTTGTCTATCACTCCACGGTGCTTTGCCACTTCTCCGTGTCAACACCCACATCTGTGTACAAGCCTCTGCCTTCTGCCACCTGCAAGTCTAATTTCCTGAGAGGTAGAATGGGTAAAACCTAAGCAGCTGTCACTGCACTTCGCCAGACCCGCCATTGCCAAGGTGAACTGAGCAGCCATCTTGCTGCTTCAAAACAGCGCACACTCTGTTTCACAAGCAATACCAAAGGCAGGGGGGCAGGAGAACCAAGCAGATGGTCTCCTGATACACTCTGCTTCCTGCGTTCATCCGAGGACACTGAACTCCACTCCTGCGTTTTAAGGACAAGCTGCACTTGCAAAGAGTAACTGTATACTATGTATTCTCCTATAGGTATGTGCATTTATTTGTTTATAATACATTGAGCACATGCCATGTGGGCCCAGCACGTGCCAGGCTCTTCAAAGGGAGCAATAGCAATGAAGTCCAGCGTAAAATGTTACAACTGATACTATAAAGGTATACACGTAGAGGATAAGAATACACAATAGAAAGAGCATAAATGCATGATGTGTATTCCATGTAACATATAGAGTACCAGTGTTGCAGGCTGCAATAATGCTTAAGATTAAGTTATATGTATGGTATCCATGTATATAAATCTTGAATCCAAGTTCAAAGAACAAATTCATGCAAAATTACTAGCAATCACCTAAACATTCACCAAACTCATCCCATATTTTCCAGTCCCAAACATGTTGCTAGAAGCAAGTTGGAAGAATTGGGAAGCCTTGCTTTGCACTTGTTTGGCTATTTACTAGCTAGGTGACCTTGAGCGCATTGCTCAATCTCCCTGGTCCTCAGTGGTTTTTGTCTGCAGCGAGCATGACAGCATCTCCCTATAGACTTGTCAGAAGGGCTAAGGTGATGCAGGCATGTGGAGGGGCAAGACAGCAGCTTCCTCAGCTATCTGTGTCTGGTGGTCTCTGTTCGAAGAATTAGGATAACAGTAGGATCTCCGTGTCTTGGTCACTTTCGCATCATTGGAAACAATACCTGGCACCCCTGGCTTGGGAGAGGAGAGGTTTGTTTTGGATCATGGCTTTAGTCCAAGGTCAGTGGGCCCCGAGGCAGAAATGGCATGGCAGAGAACACGGCAGAGGGCAGCCACTTGCCACATGGGAGCCAGGAAGCGAGATAAGAGGAACCACGCACATCAAGCACCCTCCTGGATCGCCCTGTCACCATCATTCCAACCAGGGCAAACTTCCAACAGTGCATGAACTCACCAATGGAATAATCTGCTGGTGAGTGTAGCAATCCCATGATCCAGTCACCACCCACACACATGATTTTGGCTGGTATTCTAAGTTTAAGCGGTAGCACTCTTTTATAGCACTGCTGTGAAAATTAAATGTGTTAATGACGTATTCAAGACTGAATTAATTTTAGTTATTATATGAAAAAGTTAGATAATACAAAATGCCAGGTAAAGGTGCAACCGTCTGAACTACCAAAGTTGAACTAAGCTAAGAGTGTTCGGGCCAGAGTCATTCCAAGGTGATACGGATCCGGGAGCGCTTTCACATCTCAAGCTTTGAGGATCGGAACAAGTTTGAAGGTTCAAATACATGGTTCGTGGCTGGGGGTGTAGCTCAGAGGTAGAGCACTTACCCAGCACGTGAAACACCTTGCGTCTTGTCCCCAGCACTGGAAAACCAATCAACAAGCAAGAAAACGAAGACTGGCCAGCGCTTGATTCTGCTGTGATTAGAATCTATAAGATTTCTATCCTTGTGTCTTCCTATTTTGACTTTATATTTATTTATTTATTGGTACTGGTGATGGAACTCAGGCCCTTGAGCATGCTATGTGTGTGTTCTTCCACCAAGCTACAACCCAGCCCCCTGGGTTTTTTTTAAACTCATTTCTAAAATCATGTCTTTAAAGCCATAACATATTTTTGTGAATTCCATGTGCATATACATAAAGAGGTGGGATGATGATGCCCAGATTTCTTGTCTCAAATAATGCTCATTCTTCATATTTTTAAAAGAGTTATGTAAGAATGATTTTCCCACATAGGATATGTCACATTATCAAAATAAATTAGGACAGCATCAGAACAATTTGGAAACCAAAAGATAATCTGAAGAGAAGGGATATAGACAACTACCAGAATTTGAAATTACTAATATTCATGTATTTTCTTCAAGTCTCTCTGACTTATTTCTGAAGTGCTGAAAAATCTTTGTCTCAGTGACTTTGGAAATGGGGCATTAGACTATCTGTGACTCATTTTTTATTACATAAATTCAGCCATTTGTTATAGGTCAGCAATGTCTCAAGTAATTGGCAGAGATTTGGCTGGGTTTTTTTATTATTATTATTCTTTCATTCTTCTGATGGCAGACATGACTGTGATGGCGAAAGTGGTATTGTAGGTCTAAGCACCACTGGCCACTATCTTCGCACAGGGACCAAAGTGCCACATCTCTACAGCAAGTCTCTTCGTCCTGGTCTTGCAACAAAAGGAGCAGGTGTCTTGGCATCCTAGCTGATTGCAATTTTCTTCACCGTGTTCCAGAGGAAGACATCATACAGATTCCCACATTTATCAATGACGCTGACCTTGGTGTATCTGGCCATGTCGCTACCACATAGGCCCAAAATAAAAGAGGCTTGTGACTCAATTCTTCACAGTTCAAGTCTGGTAAATAATCAATAGTCTACTTCGCTTGGTTTTGTTTTACTTTATTCAAATGATAATTTCAAAAATTACAGGGTTTTTTGTAGTCATTGTTAGAAGTCACCTACTTTCTATTAATAACATAGTTTGTATGTGGGGAAGTCAAAACTTAGTATTTTGTTTGATGAAAGGAAATAAACAGCTAGAATCATGACTTGTTCAGTCAACAGTCGATAGCAAGCCGAGGGTGGACAAGGAAGCAGAAATACGGAGCTCAGATAAGGAAAACGGTGGCTCGTGCTTCTCCACTATCGGACTTAGGAGTTTTGAAACAGAAAAAAAAAAAAAAGAAGAAGAAGAGGAAATCAAAGAGAACACGCGGTAATAATTTAACTTCAAAGGATAGAAAGATTCAAATGAGAGTCCCAATGAAAATTTCATCAAAATAAACTTGATAAGCATTTCTGTGCCTGTTGCATATTTAAAGGATAATTGCCTTGGCTTTCACATTTCCGGAATGCAATTCTAAGTGCTATGCTGACCAAATGGTGCTCTGTGGACACCTGCATTTGTCGTGTAATATTGATGAAGTTGCATTTGGAGCTGCTAGGACTGTACCTCTCTTTATGAATAATAGGACACATATAAATGATTAAAGTAAAGCACCAGCGATCTGATAGTGCTGGTCTTCCTGGATCAAATTCATTTATCAGCCTCCTAAGGTCACTGACCTCAATTTCCCAGGGCCTACTCACTGTGATGATTAATTGATCTATTCTCTCATTTCACTCACTTAATCCAAAGAAGGAAAGAGTAAAATATCTTCAGTGAGTTGACCTGGAAGCAATTGTGTTTATCTTACTTCTTCCTCTAAGATGCTTATGCATGGTAGTGATACCAGCAATACATGCTATTACGGGCATGAGTGTGGACTAAAACAATCATAGCTTTTCTATGGCAGGGATACCATTCATCCACACTGCCACAGAGAAAAAGTGAGTAAAGATAATTCTCTAAAATTTGGCACAAGATCGTTTCTTAATAAAATCTAGAAATAAGCTGGCAAAATTGTAATTCTCTCCTTACAATTTTTCATACTACTTAACTTGAAGAGTCATATATATATATATATATATATATATATATATATATATATATATATATGTGTGTGTGTGTGTGTGTGTGTGTGTGTGTGTGTGTGTGTGTGTGTAGACTACACTGCACATACTAAGATCAGATTGAGCTTGAATTTCTGTAGAGAAAATAAAGAATTTTAAATGGTTATAGTCATCAGTGGAACAGCCTAATGTTGAGTAAAACATTATTTTCTTCAAAGCTGTTGGCTAAGAGTTATCCATTTGAAGTTTGCTGTGAATCATATTTTTAATGATGTTGGAATAGTGAGCACATAGAGCAAATAATAAGAGCATAAATTAGTTTGTTTTCATGGTGTTGACCAAAAAGAAGTAATCCATTTCAAGCATCTTCAATATTGTGAAATGATTAAAATGGATTATATCCAATGGTATGTTTGTAAATATTTAACCACTAAGGGAAGGGCAGGAACTTTAATTTGTAGACTACACTGATTTCCCTGCATCACATGCACACACTGTGACTGATCTCAAGACACCAACATAATGTCACTGAGCACACAGAAGTTAGGAAGAGATGTGCTGGAATATACTACTATATACCATTTCCTTCAAGCAGAATCTTCTATATTTCACAAAGAGAAATTCAAAATCTGTAGTCACAATTTAAGATAACCAATAAATAATTACTATAGAATAAGTATTCCACTCAATATCTTGGAAATACACTAAAGTATATTCACTATCTTTGAAATTCTAACATAAGTGGGCATTTTGAATTTTATTTAATAACACAGACAAAAATAACTTCAAGTGCAAAAATAATAATAAAATCTACTGATGAAATTAAGTATTTCTTACCTTTCCTTGAGTATATTTTAAGTTTTATATAATTTGATTTTTAATAATGATTGTGTTAGGGAATTGGCTGGCAAGATTTATACAAAGTTCACAATCAGCTTTGGCAACCCAGCTCCAACACAGAACTGATATTGTACTTAAGTATAATAATTTTATACTAAACTTTCAAAATGCAATGAGAGTTCAGATTTTAAAGCATACTCCTGTTTATGTTAGTGTGATTTTTAAATAGCATGTAAACACAGCTTCATTGAATTTCCTACGAGGTAAGTTTCAGCATATCTGAACTCTTCCCAACCTGACACCTTCTTGTCTCAACACCCAAAGGGAATTTCTCCATACTGAGAGTGACTCTGTGTTTAGATTTCTTCCTATTTGTAGAAATTAATGTAGAAGTCAGCCCTTCTTAGAGTTGGGCAATTTTATTTTTAAAAATCCTACAGTTTCAAAGCTTCTGCTGGCTTTGGTTTTTTTTTAGGCAGGGGGTGTTTTGGGTGGGCAGGAACAGTGGGCGTAGTAAGGAAGGAGAGCGAACGTGCTAAGCCCCTGTGTTCTTGGAGGTTAACTGAGCGCTTTCATCAGAAATTCCTAGCGCACACACAGGCCTGGAATGTTGTCCGGAGTGAAGATGAAAACTCTGCACTGATCCATAAACAAAGCAAGAAGATAGGGAAACTGGGAATGCTAGGGAGAAAACAAGACCAAGAAAAGCTTAGGAGACTGGAGAGAAACTCAAGCGAGAGAGTTCGCCGATCCTTTTTAATGCAATAAAAGAAATACACACATAAAAATAGAATCTTTAGCCAAGCGTTGTGCCCAAAAGGAATTTTGAATTCTTATTTTGGTATTTGGGATTTCCCATTTCATAGTAAAAATGTGCATTGTGAATTATCACTATGCACATTAATTTTTACTAGGTTAAGTTTTACTTGCCTTTTTTTCAAGTGACAAACCCTCAGTACAAGTTCTGCTTCACATTATACATTGTGTGTGATCTAATTTGATTCTCAGTGGGCAGTTGGCCTAAATGTTAAGTTCAGTTGTCCTTAGGAAACATAAAAATTCATTCTATGTGTGGCATTAAAAACAGTCATTTGTCTTTTTTGTAAAATCATGTAAGATCTCATCCTTGACAAAGAAATCTGCATACATACTTACTACATTTAGCTATTAATATCAATAACAAGCTACCAGTTTTATACTTTGTTCCTTTTGTCAATTTATTCCTAATATTAGAAAATTATATCTCAAATAAGAATAGTTACTAATAATGTTTGAAGTCTCTCTCTCTCTCTCTATTGTGCTTTTGTATGTGTGCTGAGAACTGAATTCAGAGCTTTGAGTAAAGCCTCTTTTAATTATATTGAGTAATAATTTAGATTTTTAAAATCAAGTCTTCTAAGTTGTTTACAAACTTTATTTCCAAAGTTGAGTTTCAGCCATATCAAAACACTATTATATTTTTAAAAATAAATGAGCAAGAAAAAAGTAGATTATTTTGCTAGTGTAACAGAGTCTTAAAGTTTGCATCATTTGTAAAACTTTATTATCTACCATACTGAGTGATGAAAATCAATCCTCCTAGGTCTTACCTTTGTAAAATAAAATTAAATTTACTTTTATTTTCTCAGTGAAATGGATGTCAGTGAAATCAAAGAGAGATGAAAAATTTAAAACTTATAATACATAGTGTAGAAGAAATAAAGTTGGTAAAAACACAAAAGAAAAATGAAAAGAAATGATCATACTTGGTATTGCATTCATATATAAAGCAGTAGTGGTATTATTGCTACTGTGTTTTGCCCCCATTAATTTTTACTTAAACCTACTGCAGAGGGCACAGCCCTTATTGATACGCAATAGTGAAAAAATGTGGCCAAATGACTAAAAAGGACCCCAAGTTCTCCAGCCAGAAGTACGACATGGACAAGCGCCACAGCACCCGGGCTCTCTGGGTCTGACTCGTTTCCCCTGGAGGGGAAAAAGTTGGATCTGACATGCACTCATCTTCCCTCCTATTTTTCTAAAATTTCTTAGAAACCCACACTCTGAACTCGTGCTTCGAAGCAGGAATGAGGGCTGTGAGTGACTCAGCATCCTGCCGGCATCTAGGCTGGTGAGAGATAAGACCTCAGCAGCTCCCTGCTAGCTCTGTGCCACCGGAGCAAAACATTCATTGTATAAAAAATCAAAATATTAACAACTACTCACTTGGAAGGATTGCTAGAGAAAAGTGTTCCATTTTCCGATGAAACTTATCACCACTCCCACTTTAATCTCAAGCAGTGATCGTGTTACCAAGGCACAGACACTGAAAACTACAACCTTTGCAACTAGTTAGAATCTAGATTTTAAAATAATATGCTAACTTCCTAATGGGCAAGGAGGTATGTGAGTTTTCTAAATTACTTCACTGAGTGTCCTTAAAAAAATTTTAAGGGACACTTCTCCTCTCAGGTATAGTTCTTGGCATGGTCAACCCTCCACAAATTCATTACAGTAAAATTAATAGATCCCTTGATGTGTGGGAGGGACTTGAGATATTTTAACAGTGACAGAGTGTGTGCCTGACCCGAGCACCACATGGGACAGAAGATGTTGCAAATCGGAACAGATTTTTAAGTGAGTGAGTGGAAACGGGAGCAGGCAAGGAAAAGTTGTGGTACTCAGATACATAATGATCAAAAGATAGAAATGTATCACACATTATGAGCATACTGAGAAGATACAATGATAAGCATTTTGTTATGTTAGGTCAAGTTGAAAGGCACACGATGAGAGGATTCCAACAAACCCTACTCCTTTGCCAACCTGAAGCAGTGGCTACCACGTCTACGAGGACGGCTCCAGTTCCCAGTCAAAATGTCAAGGATCACAGTGGAGTCCCTAGTAGAAGCAGAAATCAGAGCGTCACAGAAAGCAAGAGGCGTGTTGCAAGAGGGTGGCGGGGGGGGGGGGACTACTGAGATATAGGCAAGTGTGGGGACCACACACAAGCGTGAGGTCTCGTGCTAGGAAGAGTGGGCACTGAAGCCCATGGAGGAAGCTGGCTTCAGTGACAGAGAACAGCAAGGGCTACATGGTACATACCTGTAATTCCAGCAGGAGGCTGGGAGGCTGAGGCAGGAGGATAACAAGTCTGGGTTCAAATAATTGCAGGAAAATGTTTTCCCATAATTACCACGTAAGACTTTCAGAGTATACTATGACGCTGTGAAATACACTAACGGAGTCATACATCGACTTGACAAATAATTCCGTGCTGTGAACCTAGTGATGAAAACGAGCAAGAGTGCCCGCCCCGCCGCCCTGTCTGCCCTATCGAGGAGTGTGGGCTTGGGGTGCCTGACCATCGCGGTGAGGACTGAAGCAGAATGTGAGACGTGCTGAGCTTGCGGCCATGCGGATGCTTTCTCGACCAGGTGACATTGGGAAGGATCACTGGTTGGTTAGTAGGAATTAATTGGTCTCAAGATCGCAAACTCAATTCCCTTCAAGAGAGCAGGCAGGTAAACATCTTCGCAACTAACAGGCGTAAGACTATAAGAAGTCTGGCAGCCCAGGACTGGAGAGAAACCTACTGGCCTTAAGGCATTGAATTAAAAACCTTGAATATTTCTGGGCTAGCCAAACAAAAAAGCAGCCAAAGACAGCAGAAGGGCCGGGAAGCTGCAGTAATGATTCAGGGAGGGGAACAGGAGGCCCAAAGGCCCTGAGGCAGGAAGGAGCCCACCTGTTTTGATGAGCTAAGGGACAGCACCTGTGTAGAAAGATGGAGCTTAAAGGACAAAGTGACCCCCACAGCAGGTGGGGGACGAGGGGTCCTGTCCTTCAGGACCTCAGCAACAGGAAAGGACGCGGTCTTTATCCCAGGACACCTCGGTTGCATGGAAGCGTTCTAAGCAGAAACACAAGCTAATCACACATGAGTTTTCCGTGGGCAGCAGCGTTGTAAGGAACGGAAAGTGCAACCGTTAGGAAGTTACAGTGGGTCCTCACCTCAAATTCTTTGAAGATCCACATTAGCATCTCTGTGTTGCGGTGTTTTCCCTGGCTTGCCTCTCCACGGTCCCGCTAGCCACCCCAATTCCGGACTCCAGAAAGGAGGCGCCCGTCTCACTCCGGAGAGAACAGATGTTAAAACCCGGCCCTCGCACACGGGACCTTCCGTCTTCGGGCTAAGCTGAAGTCAAGGTGGCCAAGGCAATCCCCGCCTGCGACCCTTACCCACGCCAATGGGACGGAACGCGCTGAGGGCCATACGTGCTGAGCGCTGTGGCTCCAGCCGTGAGAAAGTGCTGATCCTGAGTGTTGAGGGTGCACTGAGAGCAGAGACGTCCTCTGCCAGAGGTGGGGAAGCAGGTGAGGACCTACTGCAAACCTAAAAACTGTGGCCAGACTTCAGCCTTTGGCTTAGGTCTGGTTTTGGTTTGGTTCGGTTTGCTTTGGATTGGCTTGGTGGCCCTAAACAGAACCCAGGGCACTTGCTCTGAGCAACAACCCCATTTTTACCTTTATTTCCAGACAGAGGCCTAATGCTGTTGCCCAGGCCGGGCCTGAACTTGCAATCCTCCTGCCTCTGCCTCCCAGAGTACTAAGATTAGCCCTGTGCCCTGGGGCCCAGAGACTTTGTATTTCGAGACCAAAACAAAATGAAAGAATATTTAAAAGGATAAGATTATCCCGTGTAGATTTTTGTCATTTAACGTGGGTATATGCGCTCCATGAACCTGTCCACTCGCGTGGCGGCACTATCTTTTGCTCTTCTGTAACTGAAGAAACGGAAGTGTTGCCCTGGAGGCTGATAGCGGCTGACTGTGAGTCACCGAGGCTCATAATATTTATTTAAAGGTGAAGACTTGAGGTTAGGAAAAAATTACGTGAACAAGACGCACTTGCTTCTCTTTTTAAAAGTAGAGATGATAAGCTCTTGCAACTTGCATATGCAACAGGACGTGACGTAGTTGGGGTTTTGCTGTTATTATGCCAGACAGCGTTAAAATAACTTTTTTGTAAGTTTATTCATGCACTGGTAATCTTGGATTCAGAATTAACTTCTCCCTTCTTTTCCTCTCCTTACAACTTTATCTAAAATGTGTCCATGTGTCGCTAATCCTACAAACAAAATATTGAGATTAGAAGTTATTTCCTTCACGGAAATTGCCTTTCTTCACACAGGAGTCATTCCTCTTCGTGATGCTTGTAAAGCTGGTTTCAGGACTCTTCAGGCTTAGATGGAGGTTTTATTTTGTAGTGATTTTGCCTTTTGGTCGTTGACAAAAAATCTTGCAGTGCCAGAAATCCAGCTCTTGTGCCGAGATCATTTATTTCTGCTGAGGGTGAAGGGTAGGGCCCTGTGCTTCTGTCTCTGAGAAGGAAGAAACTTCCAGAGCCCTTCTCAGTGAACTAGCTGGGCACATGAACCTTCTTCGATACAAGAATATGCCCAGCACTGAAGTACGGCTTGGGGATAGCAGATTCATTCGGAACGCAGTCCAGCAGGGTTGCTAGCATTGTGATAATGAATTCATCTTCACGATGTGGCTCTCTCTGATAGCTCAGACACACACCCAAACATCTGTCAAGCTGCTTTTTCCCTCTAAGTGACAAAAATAAAGACAAGAAAATGACAGTTGTCATCAACTCCTTTTTTCCCTCCTATCTATCTGGTCCTTACCAACCACATCACAATGATTGTCATAATTTTGAAGAAACCAAATCTCTAATCTTTTCTAGAAAGATGCATCAATCCTCGCATGGTAAAAAGCATTAGAACTCGAAAACAAGAGGCAAAATATGTCACCTTACACCCCACTCTGAGAGCCCAGTGGGTGACAGCACGTGCAATAAATCAGGGTAATAATAACTAGAGAATATTGCATGGAATGTGTCAAGACTTCTAAACATGTTACATTATTTCATTACGTTTGCAATGATAATGGGTGACCTAAAGGGACTTTGTCTCGTCTTAATGTTAAACACGTTATAGTCTCACCTACACTAGAAACTTAAGATGATTATTAATGAGATATAGTGCTTAGCACGGCTATCATATAGGAAGCACTCGATGTATTCATTTTTAAAAATTCATGTAAGAATTAATGCCTCTTATAGTGTCTTTGAACTGATGCTTCTTCCAATATGTCTACTTGGTTGTCGTTAAAACAAGGAACACATTTTGAGAAAGGCTAACTAACATGAAAGCTTTCCTTCTTTGCTCATAATCTGACAAATAAATTATCCCAAAAGTAAGCCATGGGAGACAGATAAGGAAGAGTGGAAGGAAGTGTAAGTGCTGGCTCTGGATCCCACACTTAACTCCTACTCATAGGTTCTAGACAACAGCTGGCAGCTGGGTGTAGAAGAGTGCGCAACTATTGTCCCAGCACACTGGGAGACCAAGGCAGGACGATCAAAAGCTGAAGCCCGGCCTGGACAACTTAGTGAAAGTCTGTCTCAAAATAAAGAATAAACAAGGGCTGGGGATATAGTTCAGTGTGAAGGCCCTGGGTTTAGTCAAAAGTACTACATGGAGTTCCAGAGCTACACGCCAGTGAGCAGAGGTGGAGGGCAGAGTTCCAGCACCCAAACAGTGCATGTAGGTGTGTGGCCATTACCAATGTGACTCAGGGAAAACAAGTGTTAGGAACAGGCCACACCCATCACATCCGACCTAGGGAGGGCTGAGGCTGCCAGTGTATTCCCTACTTTAGAAAGACTTTCTTCAGTGTCTTGCTAGGCCTAAGCGTGTAAGTTGGCAAAGCTCGAACCTTCAACTTGGCACCGAAGTACGTGCATCTTAGTAAATTAGGGTAGCAGTGAACCTTAGAATGTAATTTTATTTGGAAACATGTCTTTAAAGATGTATTAAGTTAAGATAAGCTCATACTGAATGAGGGTGGACCCTAAATTCAAGAGCACTTTATAGGAAAAGGAAAGGACACACAAAAATTCCCAGACCCACAGGGAAGACAGCTATGTGAAGCAACAGATAAAGACTGGGGTGATTCAGCTACACGCCACAGAATGCCAAGGATTTCTGGGAGCTACCAGAAGCTCAGAAGAGGCAAGAATCCATTTTTCCCAAGAATACCTCCAGTGGCATGGCCCTGGCCGACACCTTGACCTTGGGATTCTTGCCTATCTGAACTATGAGAGAGTGTGTTTTTGTTATTTAAGCTACCCACTGCATGGTAGTTCGTTACAGCAGTTCTCAGAAACTATTACAGCTGGTGAGAATCAAACGCCCTAGCTTGACCCCAAAGGACTTCACAATACCCCATGTGTGGATCCAGGACACGCTTAGCGCTTCTCAGGGCCATGGGTTCTCTCTCACTCTTCCACCAGGGCACCCTAGCTCCACCCACCTCCATTCTATGTACCACCCCCCACCCCTTAATCTGAGTGCAGATTGCAACCTCCACCATTCCCCAAATCAGACGTGATCCTAGTGCCTGCAGAAATCTCACGGCATTTTCCTCATGGTTCACACTTGCTGCTTCCTACATGGGATTAGCCTTCTGCCACACCTTAATCTTCTCTGCTACACTACAAGCTGTTGGGAAAGTCTTACACACTTTTGTGTTGACCATAGTACTTGGGTTGAGTGCCTGAGATGGCGTGGTTGCTCAGTAAATGCCCGTGAATCGATCACTGTCTATGTTATCGTCTATGTTTTATTAAGAATGAGTAAATTGCCCTAATCTAATGCTTCACACATGTATGGAAGCTTAATGAGGAGGAATGGCGAAGTGGAGAAAGCTGACCATTACATTACAAAACCTAATGGAGACGTGCTTATACAGTCTATTAAGTTAAAATTGGTGGAAAAACAAATTCCTAGTAATATTACACTTTCTAAAAGGTAATAGAAAATCTATTTTTTTAAAAACTAATGACAGCACCGATTTTCTGAAAATCTCAAAAAAAAAAAAAAAAAAAAGAGGAATGAGGTGAAAAGGCAGCCGTTTCAGACTCCCGTGGGAGTGGGTGTGCTCAGAGTCCGGGGCCTGCTTGTCAACCCTTGGCCGTGGCAATCTGTTCATGTTATCTTCTCATGAAATTCCTTGTTTCATGACTCTAGTCATCTCTGTCCACTCTAGTGAGGGCAGAGAAGGAAGAGATCACGGGGAGGCCTGCTTCTCCAGGGCCTCCCAGGGACTCTGTGGGCACCATGCTGAAGAGCTGCTTCCTCCATCAACCCAGTACAGCCTTCAGAGTACAGGCTGCTGGGCCAATTCTTTTTCTACTCTCATGAGAGAAAGACCAAAACAAAGTGATGTTCCAGTGTAATTTGGGTGAGATTCTTCCATGTCATCAGGACAGCTATCCCTGAGGTTGTACTAGTTGGCCCCATTTACTTGGTTTTTGTGATTCAGATAAATCACCCTGAGTGACTGTGCCAGGCTGATTTTCATTCTGGAAATGACTACTCAGTTCTGCCTAATGTGTTGTTGGAGTCCCCGGGACTTCTGCCCTTGGGAGAGTTGGATGCCCTTGAGAGACCGCATACCGCAGCACAAGTAATGCAGGCTCCCATAGTTACAGGAGCACCCAGAGGCTCAGAAAGAGGAGCCCTTGCCCTGCTGCTAGGGAGAGCACGAGGTAGAGAGGTAGAAAGCTTCACAGGTCCCCAGGGGTGCTCAACTTCTGCCGTCCTAGCAGACAATGAAAGGTTGCTCTCTTAGTAAGAGGAGCAAGCTGAAACAACGAATCTCCTTCCTTCCTCTACTTAGTTCAAGCTGCCCGTTGAGCCTCTCACACCTACAGTGGATGTCTCTCCCTCACTTCCGGGCCCAGAGTCAACAGCACACACTGAAAGCTCTGCTCTGGACAACTCCCAATCTCTACAAGATGACCCAATCACTCTAGTTCAAGCCCCAAGAATCAGCCCCTTCCGACCAGACCATACCTTCCACAGCTATCCTACCACAGCCAATTTGGGGGACACTCCAGAGTCAAACTAGGGAGTTGCTTTTGGGAGGACCTGGGGAAGCTGATCTGGCTGGCACAGAAGGCCTCAAGGGTAGATGACTGGTGCTCTACTCCTTCACACAGGAAAGTGCTGCTCCTGCACACAGGCCAGAAAGTCAAAGCATACATAATTTAAATGAGATAACCTGAAGACCAGGTCTAATTAAAGTAAGTAAAGCAAATCCTGTGCGCTTTCATTCCAAGATTCTGTTTCCGTTAAATCCAATTACTTTCCTCTGTGACTTCGGCTTTAAATGGATGTGAGCAATGGTCACACTGAGCGCCCACTTCCTGCCCAGCTCCAAAACCTTTCGTGGTGCAGGCACAGTCATTAAATGACTGCAGCTGCCAAATGCAAGTGCCTCCAGTTCCACGTAACAGGACACGGGGAGGACATTAGCTGAGGACACCGTTTAAGTGAACACACTTCCACATTCTAAGTATTTTTGTTTGTTTTGCCCTCTTATTGCTCCTGTCCTCCCCAAAAAGCAGAAGTGTGCGCTTCTCAGGCTTTCCAAGGGGTTAGAAATGCGCCTCATACATTCTTTACATGCATCGCCCACTCTCAGAACCTACCAATTTAGCTCACAGAGCTTATTACAGCAACTTGAAGAATACACAAACAGTCATTAGGCAGGAAGGGCATTGCATTTCTCTCTCCTCAGCCAACTGGACAGCTGTGCAGTGAATCCCCCCACCCCACCCAATCCATTGTATCTGGTGGCACCATTATCTGAGGAGGTCACCATCACCAGAAGCCTAACCAGGCTCACCCTTGCCTGTCTTCATTCTCCAGGAAACTCCTAACTGTGTTTACAGAAGTTTTACACAAATGTGGCCAGGTAGACACTTCAAGTTTCAACTGCATTGGGGTATATAGATTTGTGCCAGATTAAAGTCCAAAAAAATCAATGAAATGCCACTAAAATGCACAAATATCACAGTTGACTTTGTTTCATGTGTTGGATTTTATAGAGGCAAGATTTTGTACAGCTTTGAAGCCAGAGATTTCTTGACAAATTGAGAAAACAAATTTTCTCTACGTAGTTCTGCTTCTGAATAGTATAACATGTGAATTTGGAGACTATTATTACTATCTCACCATTGCATAATGGAAAATCTTTTCTCTGTGTCTTTTTGGGGAGTTGAATCCTAAGTCTACGTATACCACTTAATTTATGAAGTATTACCAACTTTCCCAGAAAAATCTCAACCAATGAACAATATCTGTCTAAACTTAATTCAACTATAGGAATGAAATCAAATCAAGCAACCTTGGGGTTTGATGGTGGAGGTGGTTTGTTTTTAATGCAATTGACTTTTGTAAGTGTTTTATAAACTTTGACTCAATTTTAAAAACTCAACTTTGACTATACTTAAAAATCACGTGGGAGTGCTGAAAGATAGGGTGCTTAGTCCCCGCCCTCAGCCAATTAAGTCAAACTCTCTCTAGAGCAGAAGGCTCAATGTCAGAATGTCTCACAGCACCCCCGGAAGACTTTGATCCGCAGCTGGAGTTGGAAACAGTGTAGCCTGAAATGCAAATCATGAAGTTATGTGTGAAGAAGACTAAACAGAAACATAATTAAATGAAATGATCTTTATCACAGGCATTTCAAATAAATTCCTACATCAATTCTCCAAATTATCATTTGGAAGACAAAAATATGGAACCGAAGTATGTATTTGCGCACAATGGATGGCAAATTCTTGGAAGAGCTAAGCAAGGCCTGCGAAGGAGGCCGCCTTCCCCATCCTGCTCCTCCTTCGTGTGCAAAGAGCTTGCCTGGTGGATCAGCATGGGGAGGTTCCCCGGTGCAGAGGCCACGGCCCTCCCTGGCCTGGGATGGCCTGATGCCAGCTGCAGCAGCCAACAGGCCCTCTGTCTGAGATACACCCACAAGATTTAGCAGGAGAATCTGGTATCTTATATTTCAAGAGAACTTCTTTTAAAATTAAGCTTATTAGTTACCACTATTATAAAGATTGGTTTTAGCCAAGTCGGTGGCACAGGCCTATAATCCTAACACTCCAATAGGCTGAGGCAGGAAGACCACAAGTTTGAGCCCCACCTTGACAACTTAGAGGCTTGGCAAGACCTGACACAAATTTAAAACTAAAAGTGGGCTGCGGATATAGCTCAGTGTGAAAGCCCTGGGTTAAGTTTATAGTGTTGAGAAGAACAAAGCAAAATATAGCAAAGCAGATTGATTTTAAGAAGTCATAAGGTCGCTGAAAGTTTTAAGACATTAGTGATGTCTGTGCAGCACATTGTAATGCCTGCTTTTTTTTTCTTTTATTTCTCTTCTGTTCTTTTCTTTCTTTTCTGAGACTGGGTCTCACTCTGTAGTCCAGGCTGGTCCTGAACTCACTATGTAGCCTAGGTTGGCATTGAACTCACTACAATCCTCCTGCCTCAGCCTCCTAAGTGCTGGGATTATAGGGGTGCACCACCACACACAGTTTATGTGGTTCTGGAATGGTATTCAGAGCCTGGCTCTTGTGAGATAAATGCTATAACTGCTGTGTTATTCCTCCAGCCCTGGCCTTTCCTTGAACAGCAAACGTTTCTGTATGAGCCCGATTCAAGCCCAACATCCAAAAGGCAATGAAATGACTATAGCTCCAGAGCCCCCCAAAATAACCTGTAGAGTTTAAATCTGCACTATAAGGACCTACTCAGGAGCCTCTGATGTGGTAGATAGACCTCAGAACTCTGCTTGGGGAAACCCATGATGGCACTGTGAGTATTTTGAGCGCAAGAATGATGACAACATACAAGTTGTCTCTAAAATTAATCTAAAAATGAAGAGTTTTTAATTAGTATTTTATTATTAATATTAATTAAATAATCACCCTTCTGAGGTATCACAGCCTAGTTTAGGTCCTCAATAGAAATAGTTAAATTAACTGAGGGTGTCCTCTCTACTCCAAGATTCTCTTTACATGGTCTAGCTGCCACCAGTCTCCGAGCATGTGTGTTGTCTAATGCCTTGGCTGTTTGATAAGAAGTTGTCACAATATGTGCTGTCCTTAGAGTTTTGATCTTTAACTGTTACAGTAGACTACATGCGAGTTAAGACCTTGCCTCTAAATTAAAATTTTTAACTGAGATGGATTATCTGGACACTTTGTAGTTTGCATTTTAACAATTACTTTGTAACTAGGCACAGTGGTACATGCTTGTCAACTGAACTCCTTCCGGAGGATCAGGCAGAAGGGTCTGTTGGATGTAAGAATTCAAGGCCAGCCTGGGCCACACACACACACACACACACACACACACACACGCACACACACAAAACTACTCCCATGATAAACAGAAAAGTCAAAATCCAGTTCTATATATAAACCCATTTAACCTAGTGAAGTTAGTTTTCTAAAAAGTCAGTATCATGGTTGACTTCGAATGTTGGCTTGTAGAGGCTGGCCCTAATATACACACATATCCGTGGATTGTTACCTAAGTAGTAAGAGATGTGACTAAATGTTTCTCCTGGCTCCTGAAAGGAGCTCTGGGGCTGCAGAGGGTTAGGATCTGATTGCAGCAAGGCTCTCAGAGGGGAGGAAGACACCACAGGCGGAAGAGAAAATGTTCACACAGAAAGCAGTTATTTTGAAGCAGAGGGACGTAAAGAAGATGAGAAGGGTGTACCAGGAACTGAAGCAACCACTATGTTTCCCAAGTTTTCGTTTTTTTTCTTTTCGTGTGTGTGTGTGTGTGTGTGTGTGTGTGTGTGTGTGTGTGTGTGTGTGTGTCGATGTGTAGTACCAGGCCTTTGTATTGTGCTATACCTGCAGCCTATTTTCGAATTTTGATTTCGAGGCAAGGTCTTGCAAGTTACTAAGTTGCCCAGGCTGGGCTCAAATTTATAATCTTTCTGCTTCAGCCTCCTAGAACGTTAGGATCATAGGCCTGTACTACCAGCCCCTGCGAGGCCACTTCATAATAGGGAGAGAATGGAATGGAGCCCATGGAAGCTCCCAAGGCCACTGGCAAGGTTGTGTTCCATAGCACGTTCCTGACGAGATGACTGAGAGAAATACGTTTGTGGAGCTATAGACCAAGGTAGAGAGGGAGTGGGGTAGGAGATAGATAAAACAAGCCTCTGGCTTTCACCACGCTAAGAGTCATATGAAGCAGGTACTTGAGATAGGGCCCACAAAAAAAGAGAAAGAAATGCAATTTGTCTAAAGTCCCAATGAGCAACAATTCTAGTGTCAGATTGCCTTATTAAAATTGTAGCTGAGTAGGACTTTCTGAGCTACAATTCTAATAAGGTAGATAATCTGACACCAGAGACTGCAGTGCTTAGCTACTCTGCTTTAGCTCATAAAATGGGAAAGCGTTATTTTATGTGTGTTTTATTATGTCCCTGCTGTCGAATTCCTAAGCATACCTAAGGCACAAGTAAACGGAGAGGATTTAAAAATAGTGACAGGCTAGTTTTTCTTAATGTTCAAATTGGTAGGACATGGCAGCTAATAATTAAACAAAAGAATATAAATTAAAACACGTACTACAGCTCCATTAGGTAAAATAAGGGGCCAGATGTCAGGATAGGAAGTGACCATGCCTCTCTCACCTAGCACTGCCTGAAGAGATGAAGCCTGCTCTGTTTCTCTCTCCTTCCGTGTTCTCTGTGTCCACAGCTGGATGTTAACAGACCTGTCCACTCGCTCCGAATCAGTTGTTCATGAAATTGATTTGTGTGATCTTTTTCTGGACCTTTTATTAGAGTAATTGTCAAACATTACAGCAAAGTTGAAAGCCTTTTTCCAGTAAGCCTCTGGTACAGCCGGCTCCAAGGCTGACCTTCCCGGATGACCCAGTGGTGTGTGTTTTTCGGTTGATCTTCATCTTCATCTTCGGGTCATCTCAAAGGGGTGGCGGATATGCACTGCGTCCTTGGATGGATGCTGACAACTCCCTCTGCCTTCGGCAAGGGTGAGTGATGAGCAAGCGACCAAGTGCAGGATCCAAAGGAGCAAAACAAAGAGTCTGCTACATGATGCGCGTGTTGTTACTCACGAATTCTCTGCGCATAATTGTGATCAACAACCTCCTGGTAACAAAAGCCTGGATAGCGATCAGGAATTTGTTTGTTCGTTTGTTTTCTACTGAGGACATGAAGCCTACTAGGCAAAAGTATTGTACTACTGATACTACTGAGCTACACTCACAGCTCATCCACTTTTCATTTCTTTCTCCTTTTTTTCCTTATCCTTTTCTTTTGTTTCCTTTCTTCTCTCTTTCTTCTTTCTTTTTAGAATAGGTAGAATGGATCTTTAGTTCGAAACAAAGAAGTGTAAAAGTTCCCACTATCTGAAAGGGAGTCCCAAGTGGGTTGCCTTTCTTTCTTTCTGTCTTTCTGTCTGTCTTTCTTTCTTCCTTTCTCTTTCGTTCTTTCTTTCTGTCTTTCTTTCTTCCTTTTCTTCTTATTTTAGTATTGTGGATTGAACTTGGGGTCATCACACTGAGCCCATTTTCAATTTTTGATTTTGAGACAGGGTCTCGCTCAGTCACTAAATTGCCCCAGCTAGGCTTGAAGTTATGACCCTTTTGCCTCAGCCTTCCAGAGTGCTGGGATTACAGGCCTATGCCATCAGGCCCAGCTCCTAGCCCTTTCTAAAATGTTTATCTTGAAACAAGTTTTTTTCTATGTTGCCCAAGCTGGCTTTGACCTTGCAGCTCTCCTGCCTCAGCCTCCTGAGTCGGTAGAATTACAGGCGTGTGCTGCCCTGCCAGATTCTTGAGCTTTGGTTCCAACAATAGTACATCCTGCAGCAGCCATTTGAACCTGGAGACCAGTTTTTCTCTTCAGAAAATCAGTACCACCAACTCACATATTTTTGTGAGGATGATGCACGCCACAGCCACAGCTGTGAGAGCCATTGTCCATCTTTAAATGTGATACTGGCTAGATGTAAGTAAAGATTGTTACAGATTGAGAAGTATCCCTTCCAAAAAAGTACATTGAAGTCAGAACCCCAAGTGTCTTGGAATGTAACTTTATTTGGAAGTAGGTCATTTGTAGATTGAGACAAGATGCAGTCACTAGAGTGAATTCTAATCACAGTATAACTGGTATCTCCAGATAAAGGGAAAATTTGGGCACAGGGACAGACGTGCACATAGGGAGAATGCCTCATGACGGCGAAGGTAAAGATTGTGGTGGTACAACAGCAAAGTAGCCAATGCCAGGGCATGTTCTCCCTCACTTTCCTTGGGGAGAACCAGCCCAGAGAGCACCTTGATTTCAAATTTCTAGCCTTTAGAGTTGAGAGACGATATATATTTCTTGTGTAAACCACCTGGTTTGCAGCAACCACAGCAAACTAATGTATGACTCCTGTCTCGGCCTTCCAAGTGCTGACATTACAGTTGAGTACCAGTCTATTCAGTTTTTGTGGTGCCGGGGAATCGAGCCCAGGGCTTGCACTTGCTAAGCAAGTGCTTTAATCATGCCGCTACAAACCCAACAAATTACTGCCAATTTTTAAAGAAAAAAAATACAGTCTTTCTATAACGTCTCAGAGAGCGTACCGGCTTTCTGCTTTCTTTAGGCAAAACCGTTAGCTGCTCAGTCTATTCCATTCCCTGTTGCCCCAGCCCTTAAATATTTAAGCTTCATTCAAAGTAAGTCATCCAGCTTGTGAAAGAGATAGTGGTTTACGTTACTTGGAGTACCGCCCCCCACCCCGGGGAGAGGGGGATCCAAACCAGGAGCATTGCATGAGCTACCTCTCCAGACCATTTTTGAGTTTTTGATTTTTTGAGACTAGTCTCTGACTGACCCTAAGATATAGAAGCTGAAGCACATTTTTACTGAGGAGAATCAATATGGGATAGATTATGTCTGAGTTACTCTTTTGTTGCTGTGACTCAATACCCGACATCCACAAATTAGGGGAGAAAAGATGTATTTTTGCTCAAAGGTTCTGACGGTCTCATTCCACTCAGGGATGACCACCAGCAACAGAAGTACGTGGCAGAGACAGAGGTGGAGGCAGCTCCTCATGGCGTCATAAACAGGCAGCCACGTCCCATCAAGTCGTCTTTCCCCAGAGGGAAAAGCTGTGTCAATCCTCCTTCTTCGTTCCTTTTATACAATTCCGAATCCCAGTTGGGCCTCCCACATTTGGGTGGGCGTTTTTCCCTCATTCACTGACGCACAAGTCACTCACACTCTAATTCAGGCTGGTTCTTAACTGCCTAATCCCGGCTGACTCCTAATTGCCTAATTTAGGTGTGGTTCCTAAGGCCTAATCCAGGTGTAGTTCCTAATTGCCTCAAATTGACATAATCTCACCAATGGTCATAGCTTGCTACAAGATATGATCTGATATCCTGGCAGCCACCACAAAGAGGTATAACCCAGGAGTAATTAGGGACTCTGGTCCTCAAAATCAAAGCTGTATCACACACATGTAAGGAGACATTAATCTGGAGCCCTTTGTTCTCAAAAGTGACAGGAATTGGATCAGAATTCACTGAATTTCTGTTGACTTTTCACAATAGTGAATGAAAGTAATTTCAATAGTTATTTGCCCTTATGTCTTTTCTGAGGGGATACATAATTTTGTTTCATTTGTAATGTATAGGTGTTTCTACATGTATATTATATTTAAAATTAAAAGCTCAACAGCTTATTTTGATGTCCATGTATTTGTTATCACTAGATCAATAGACAATGATTAAATTGTATGCCAAGCAAAAGGTTAGGCATGGTGGGGGATGTGAAGGAAGAATAAGAAATGGTTCTGTGTCACAGGAATCTTTGCACTGGTAGATTGGACAAAGCTAAGACTCCTATGACACCCAACGGAAAGTCATGGCCACAACCCAAAGTAAGCACGGTATAGAGTGTTTAATTCCACATACAAAGAGAAACAGAAGAAGAAGGTTGTGTTGATTTCTACAGACAATACAAATTCTGCTAAGAACACCAGGTGTGAGCTGCCTCATAAGAGATAATTATAAAAATGGGCTGAGGGGCAAGGTCTGAATGTTACGTTGTGCAGAACACAGAAACGATGACAGAGAAATGAGAGTGAGGAAGACCACGATCTATGTCAGGATATTAATACGGCTGATGTAATATTAGAGGCTGACAGATAGAGTCAGAGAAGCTGACAGAAACCGGATCCTGCAGAGCCCAGCGAGCTGAGGGAAGGAGTTCAGGATTTTTTGAGTGTGATGGGAAACCACTAGCAACTTTTATTTCTTGCATAGTTTTAAAAGATTTTTTCTCAGTGCTTATGCAAATAATTTATTGTAAGTAATAAGAGACAAGTTTTGCAATATTCTAGGTAAGAGATGATGAAGTCTTGGACTAGAGTGGCAGGGTGTAGGTGGCTGGCTGAAGTAAAAACAAATTTTGAAAGTACGGACAAAAGGGCATGTTGATCATTTGGATGCAGAGAATGACAAGACAGAGGAAAGCACCAATTTCATGTGGAACTAATCAACTATGGAGAGGTGGTTGCATTTACCAAGACGAGGAGGCCTAAAGGAGGACCCCGGCCGAGATGGTAGGATCAGGGTGTATTTTTGCAAGAGTATGAGATGTGTAAAGTGTTTGTGCAAGTTGAAGTTTCCCCTAGAAAGAGCCTGAGTCTGAACTGTTTGGGGTGAAAGAAGCCACAGGCAGGTCACACATCCACGTCAGTCCCTGATGTGTGTCTTAATTAGCACCTGAGTAGTAGCTGGTGCAAGAAACAGCCACAGTAAAGGCTGTCAAACTCCTGACTAGTCTGGGCCCCAGTGAGAGCAGATCATAAAGCGTTAGATATCATTAGGCTGTTAGGTCCACCTTGCTGCATACTACTGGCACAGAGCTCACAAGATCTTTGGATTCCCCCAGCCATCTTCATATGGGTCTAGAGAAACGCCTGAGCTTGGCCATTGAATGGAGTCCCTCAGGCGAGACATACCTGAGTGGATCTGAGCACAAGAAGGGCGTGGGAAAAGCTCATTAGTAGATACACCGAAAAAAACCTGAGCAGGAAACCACAGCTGGCCAGCCTGTTGCTACTCTCTTTTTCCCTATATTCTGTGGACAGTGGCCACCAACACTACAGGACAAAGGAAGAGGCCACTTATCCAAATAACTAACACAGTGAAAAATTTTGGACCCATCTTGGTCCTTCTTTTAGAGAGAGAATTTTGTTGTGCTTCGTTTTAATTCCCTGATCTATAATCCTTAGCAATAAAATCATGAGAAAACAAGGCAGTATGACCTCTGTAGAAATGCCTAACTTCCCAGAAGCCAATATCATGGATCCTGAAATAGAGGCAATTATAGAAAACGGAGTCAAAATCAAGTAGACCAAGCAGTCAAGCTGTTCAGACAAGACACATTTAAACAAATGCAAAGGTGTTGAATGAGTTGAAGAAGAAACCCACTAAACAATTAATGATCTTATCTGATTGAACATTTAGTGAGTTAATAAAAAATACAAACAAAAATCTGACTGAGGTAAACAAGGCAAAGCAAAATGTGAAGGAATATGTTGGTATATAAGTAGAAAAACCTGAATAGAATCAAGCTAAAATTCAAGATATGAAATTCAATAGAAAGTATAGGAAGCCAGTTCAAACAATGTGAGGACAAGGTATCAGACTTTACAGACAGGACTTCCGGTCAAGATGGCGGCCTAGTAACAAAGCTGCTCAATTTCTCCTCATTGACCCACTTAAAAAGTCAAGAGTTTAGTCAGACTTTAAA
The DNA here is from genome assembly GCA_004027205.1 of Ctenodactylus gundi. NCBI lineage: Eukaryota > Metazoa > Chordata > Mammalia > Rodentia > Ctenodactylidae > Ctenodactylus > Ctenodactylus gundi. The sequence goes on along the minus strand of PVKB01003945.1, from coordinate 138,455 downwards.
GACAAGGTCAATGAAGTAAACGAGGTACTCAGAAATATCTTCAGAACAAGAAAACAGCAAGATAGCCGAATACAACATCTGCCGGATGACTCAAAGCAATTCAGCCTCACAGTTATGAATGTGAGAAAAAGGCCAAAAGGGACAGTATGATAGGTATAAAGAATTAATCTAGAACACTGAGTAACCTGGACCAGAAAAGACCCTCTCTGCACACGTCCTAATCAAAATCCTAGAAATTCGGCACAAAGAGAAAATATGAAACGCAGTTTAACAAAAAGAAAAGCCAAAGAACTAACACTGAAACATAAACAGGACAATGATGAGATTGAGCAACTATCTTACAATCGTAACTCTTCATGCTAAAATCTTAGTTTGTCAATCAAGTGACATAGATTATCATATTTGTTCAAGAAGCAAAGCCCCATTTGTTGCCTGAAGGAGAAAGTTATCACCCACAAAGAAGTACTCCGACTGAAGGTAAAAGGATGAAATTAATACTCCGTGCAACTAGAGCCTCAAAACAAACAGGAGTTACAATACTATTCTCGGAAATGGCAAATTTCAAACTAAAATATATTAGAAGAGAAAAAGATAGGCACAATATACTGATAAAAGGAACAATCCAACAGGAAGAGTTCACAATCATTAAGTATATATGCACCCAATGTTGGCATAATCAACCTCACAAAAAGCAAAACAAAACAAAAAAATCCCACTGGACATGGAAGGTCAAGTGGATCCCAATACAATCATAACAGAGGACTTCAGTACTCCACTCTCACAATAGACAGTTCGACCATTCACAATACAAAACAAAACAAAACAAAAAAACCGTGAAGGTTGCTGGGTGTGGTAGTATTCACCTATCACCTCAACACTTGGGAAGCTGGAGTAAAGAATTACGAGTTTGAGGCCAGCCTGGGCAGTTTAGATAGATCCTATCTCAAAAAACAAGCAAATATATGTAAACAAAATGTGAAGGTGGAAATGCTCAGAGTCCACTCAAGATTTGTCCTCAAAGGCTTTCTGTTAGTGGAATCAGCAGGGTGGGTGGGATGCCTTCTCCTACAACATCCTGATCCTCGGACAGATAAGAGACGTTAATTGAGACCTTCGATTTAACCAGGTATGAAGCTTTCAAGGTGAGTAAATGAAAGGCAAAAGAGGGAGGAGTCTTACAGCGGTTGCAGTAGGAGGAGAAGACAGGGCAGATGAGGAGCAGTGAGAGGCTCTCCATTGATTCTGGAAACTTGGCTGGGGTCCTTAGGTCAGAAAATTCAAAGAAAGAAGATAGAGTCAGGTCAGTTAGAAATCCTCGAGCCTGAGGATTAGAGTTGGCACCCCTGTAGTCATGAGATGTTCTTGACCCAGAGGGGTGACTTATGAGGAGAAGGGAGGCTACCCACAAGAACCAAGCCACCAAGCTACTAAATTTTTGAGAATTCTCACTGATTTCTTCAAGATTTTTACTTTCTGCTGCTTCTGAATTTCAAAACAGGGACAACTACTTGACCAATGTTGAAATATGTTCCAAGAATAGGATTTACTGCTCATTTTACTCAGCCATTCGACCATACACTATTTTAACTAAGCATGGGCTTGCTTTGAATTTAAAAAAGAGAAAAAGAAAGAAGTCTGTTACTTTGTTTTTCAACTAATTATATGCACTTTTTTATCTTCACAAGATTTCAGTGATAGAGACAATGTGGCAAACTGAGGCAAAGAGTTGCCACTTGCTTGAATACACATACAGCCATGGAGCGATTTGTGGGTTTACCTTAAGTCTTCTAGTAAAGAGAGAAGCCCAACAGTGTGTCCACAAAGTGTTTCTACGAAGTTTGTTAGAGTGAGAAACGTTATTCATACTTAGTTATTAACTCACAATTAGCAAATCATACTTGTTCCTTCCACTCCGATTTGCTCTCCCTCACGCTCTTGTTCACGTTGGATGGTGTCAAGGATTTTTAGGACCCAGTAAATGAGGGAAGACCTACAGATGCTTGTAGTTTTTTAATACGGTGTTATTACCAGCCTTTCTTCGGTGACAATGGCTTTAGAACCTGTTTCTCAATCCTCACGTGCTCTCACCCCACCGATCTGTGCCAACTCCTCTGATGATCGAGCTACAGTCTGTCTTATGGTGCATAGCACCAGAGGGATGGGGTTTGGACAGAAGGGGACAAGCAAGGATTGAATGAGTGTTCCATTCTCTATAGGAAATATTAGAAAATTATTATCCTTTGAAATGCCAATTGAAAAGTACAAATGAAAAGGGATGTTGTAGAAATGGGTCAGGCAGTTGCTGAATAAAAATGTGGGGATTTTTTTTTTTTGTAGATTTTGTGATATATTTGACATTTGCCAACTATTAAAAAATTGATCATCCTTGATATTTCTTTTCTCATGTTAAATTGATACTCACTTTTGTAACTAGTTTTGTATCCTCTCTTTTTGCAAGAAGTTCTTCACCAAGTTGTATAAGCCCTCACTTTGCTTACAAATAAACTCTAAGTCTCCTACCTCCTCACTTGACAAATCTTGAAATCCCTCAGATCCACCCAGTCCACTTACCATGTGACAATCTCAAAATACAGCAGAGAACCTAACCTGTGGTGATTTCCACTAAGAGCAGGCCATTTTTTTTTCTAATGACTTTTAACCATGTTGAACATTTTGATAATGTTTTGATGTCATGAAAGATTGGAAAATTCTCCCTTCCCCGCCCTAAACCTCCACCCAGTAGTTTTCCTTTTCACACCCGCCTCTTCATTTCCTGACTCTGGCCTAGACTTGAAGCAAGGCACCTGGGTCCAGCCAGGAAAACTTATTACGACACTTTTGGCCTAATAGGGGCAGGAAATGCCAATAACCTTATGTGAGCTCTTCTCAAATGGCCGCCAACCTTTGTGCATAAACTTAGTGCTGTTGCATAATTCAGATGAGGCTAGGACAAGATGTGGACATTTGCAAATTTTTCCTCCAATCTCTTGAGGCCACTCAAGGGTAGGTATGGTCTCTCCACTATGAAATGCTAAAATAAAGGACTATATAGCTCATGTATACATAGAACAGACTATAGTAAGACAGATAGATAGATTGGCAGACAGAAAGACTGACAGTATTCTAAGCTCCTAAAGAACAGCAAATAGAGAATCTAGCTGTAAATACCAAATTTAGGTATTCATTTATTTACTCTTGAGAGAGAGGTCTCGCTATATTTGTTGCCCAAGCTGGTCTCAATATCTTGAGCTCTCATGATGCCCGAGCCTGAGCCTCCCAAATAGCTGGGGTTATAGGTACACGCCACCACACCTGGCTAAAATACTAACTTCAGTTGTCAGACATGTAGGGGAAAAAAGACGTTTGGCCAAAGCAGAGAAGACTCAGGTCTTGCTTGTAAAGGAAAACAAACTGCCACATGTATTGTTCATCCTTTGCACAAATATGTATGTTTAGTTCAATAAATCTCTGGCTCATATGTAAAATAGGAATTTGTTTCCCAGTGCGTTATAGAAAAGAAACAAAATTGAGTGTGACGGCACAGGCCCATAATTCCAGCACTCTGGGAGGCTGATGCAGGAGGATTGTAAGTTCTAGAGCAACTTAATGACTTATCAAGATTCTGTCTCAAAAAAAAAAAAAAAAAAACCTGCAGATGTAGTTCATTGTGAAGACCTTGGGGTTAATCCTCAGTACAAACAAAGGAAAGAAAAAGAGAGAGACAGAGACAGGAAGAGATTGCCCTTGCAAGTGGACTGAATTTACTCCCCCACTGGGGCACTCATCTGTCTTTCATCTGTGTTACCGAGTTACGACGACGGAGCATGAAAAGGCAGTACCTTTACTGCTGACTCAGGTGTTTGTGATCCTTTCTCTTTCACTTCCCCCTTGGGCCATTTTGCAATTTTTAAATACTTATTGTTGCTCGCTGTGCTTGACATGTTTGTTCTGTAGTCCTGTTTATTACGCTAGTGAAACAAACACCTTAGGATTGGAACTGGCCCTGTTGTGACCTGCCTGGTGAGTCAACCTGGTTCTACCACCTTCTGGGTTCCCAGCACCGAAGTCAGGCTGTTTTGCTGCCTTGCAGTGGGAAGATGCATATACTCCTTCAGATGCATGCCTGGGCTGGGCGGTTGGTGCTGTTCCCGAGAGCACTGGTAGGGCCAGGCCCTGGGACTTTAGGTCTTTCCCAGAAGTGTAAGTGGTAAAGGGTGTGGTAGGACTCTTCAAAAACAGACTGCCTCCACAACAGGACCCAACGTTTCCCTTTCTTATGATTGATTCTGCGTGTGATTCCACGGTTTCTATTCAGTTCCCAAATATTGTGGAGTGGGTGTATTAACTATTGAGTGGGATTGCATAGTAGGGTGCTGGGTGCTTTGACTGGAAATTGCCCACCTATTGAACATCTCCTGTTGAGTCTTTTAAATTTTTCCCCCATTTTATCGATATATATACATGCAAAATTTAAGGTTTACAATGGAGTTGAGCATTTTGTGCACATACGCAACCTGCGAAGGACACAAGGGCTTTCCCACTCTCTTTCTGTCCCTCCCCTCACCTCCTGTTGAGTCTTTTACATTGAATTAAGACTGTGTTTTTGTGTCTGCAAATAACCGATTGGTTGAATAAATGAATGGACACATGAAGGCATAAGCAGAAATAGGATATGCAGGCAAACTGTACCAGGATTGAGGCCCTTAGGACTCCTCAAGAGCCTGCTAAGCCTAATGGTGTCTTGGTTTATGACCAGACCTCTCTAACAATGCAGGACGAGCCTGGCAAAGAAGGACATGCCTCTTTTTATTGTCCTATTGCTAATTTAATAAGACTATCACTGATCCTCAATTTCTACAAAGATCTCTCGCTACCCGTTTTTTAAGTCGCTGCCCCCAGCAGCTGTACCTCCTCCTACCCATTACTGAGCTTTTCGGCTTCTGCCTATTCATTCCACTCCTCCCAAATTAAGAGGGTTAGGGAGGAGTTTGGAAACCAGTTTTTCTCTTAATTAGAAATTCCAGGAAATGGGAGGAGAGACGGGGAGTGGAAAAGCAATTTCGATCTTGCTATAAATTTCAGACTGTCATTGGGCGGCTTCTCTCCAGACATCAGTTTAATGGAGAATAGAAGAGGTAAGATGCGTACGGGTCATTTGCCTTTTCCAACAAACCTAGTTAGCCATTGATCGGGCTCAACTTGATCATACCGATTGCATTCAACCTGATGATAAAGGCAGAGAAAGCAGCATAGGAAAACAGAGCAACCAACTTCTCTGCGTCAGAAGTGAAAGAGAAAACTCCAGTGAAGGGGGAAGAGAAGAAGAGAACCCGTGTAACTTCAGAGAGTGGAATCCTGCCTTTCCACTGAGAGAGAAAAGACAAGGAAAAACCTGCATGCTAATGTTTTACTCAATAAGTTGGTGTCTCTCCTGGGTATGAGTTGGCAATTCTGAAGCAATTTTGTGTGCATATTAGAGTTGAGCAAATCCAACAAGGATAATGAGGGCCAGGATTTTCACTGCCGGGGAAAGGAGTTACAAATTGGGAACCAGGAGGGAGAGAAGCTGCGATGAACTCTGAATCGAAACCAGAGGTTCAAAGGTGCACCCGGAATGTATGTGTGCTCACCCAAAAGGGCCACTTTCAGCAGTCGTCCAGACTTCTACTTTCCCCTTCACCCATTTCCTTTTCAGAATAAGGATTGGCTTTGTGCTGAGCTACACCCCAGCCCACTTTTCTATCTTTATGCTGAGATAAGTTGCCCCAGGTGGGCTCAAACTTGTGAACCTCCTGTCTCAGCTTCCAAGTTTGCTGGGATCACAGGCCTGTGCCACCAGGCCCGGCTATCCATCCCCCACTTTTTGAATGGCTTACTCTGAGTCCTTAGATAGAAAAGTGAGGCAGATTCTGTCAGTGTGTTTTAAAAAGTAGATGGTAGCTTCTTACCAAGAAAAGCTGTTCTGGGTGGGGCCCAAGGCACCTTCCTGAGGCCCAGCTGCACAGAGCAGAGAGCCAGAGGCACCGAAACCAGCCAGGCCAGGCCCTCTGTATCCAGAATAACTCCAGCCAAGAGCCATGTTCCAGGTACTGCAGACTTCACTAACTGCATTTCAACTCTAATGAATCAGTCACAGATTCAGAGACTACTAATATATTTTAGGACATACTTTTCATCTGTAAAACTTATTTAACAAGCCCCCCACACGTTTACATTTGGTAAGAAAAGAATTTTTAAGACCTTTATTGTGTCATTTTAAAACTAACCAGTGATCAACACAACAAGCACAGCTCTTCAGAAGCAGATGTCCGTCTCCTCACACAGTCCTACTCATGCTCAGGAAACTTAGAAGCTGCTGAGATACTTTCTCCAGGGAACTTTCCCATGTATTAGTCACTCACACTTCTTAAATGAGAGATTAGTCAGAGACTCGATGCCGCAGACCATAAGTCACTGCCCCCACAGCTCAAAGAAGCCTCCGAGAGGTGCAGAATAAACCTCTACTCTGTTTCCAGAGAGAAAGTGTTTCTGCTTGAGCTCAAGACAGAGGGGTGATGACTTTCCACGGAACTGAGTCTTGGGTCAGAGAAATCTCAGGTCGTCAAACACCAGCACTGATCATAGAGCGGGGTGGCAGCGACCCTGGGGATTTCTTTGTCCAGGGATTTCCTTGTTTCTGCTGTCACATTGGTTTTTTTTTTTTTTTTTTTTTTTTTTTTTTTTTTTTTTTTTTTTTTTTTTTTTTTTTTTTTTTTTTTTTTTGAAAAACAACTCTGCTAAGTCTCCTTGTCTTGTAACTTCCCTCAGTCTAATTTGCAACTCCAAAAAGCCGTACAGGTTAAATTCAGACATCAATGTGTTTGCTTCCTTTGCCTGGTTGTGGTAAAGCTGCCTGAGAGGGTGACAATAGGAACACAGAGAGTTTAGACAGATATAATCACCCCTAAATTACAGAGTACAAGGCAGGAGCAGGAGTGCTGTGCACAGTCTCGTTTGGGGTCTCAAAGCTATGGACCTGAAAGAGCATTGTTACTGTTTATAAACTTTATCCTATAGCATAGAATCTGGGAGCTCAAAATTTGATTTTTTTTTTTTTTTGAGACAGGGTCTCTCTCTGTTGCCCAGGCTGGTCGTGAGCTTCCTGTGGAGACCAGACTGGCCTTGGACTCACCACAATCCTCCTGTCTCAGCTTCCAGAGTGCTGGGATTACAGGCCTGTGCCACCACACCCAGCTTAGGATCATGCCCAGTTTATGTCCGAATCTGAAATATATTTCAGAATTTATTTTGATGGCAGAAGTTGGTATTTACTGAACATTGAATAATTACTAAAATCTAAGATTCATCTATTCAACAAATGTTAATTTTTGTGTTTGACTGATTGATTTTGAGATGGAGTCTCACTATGTTGCCCAGGCACACTGTGAAACTCCTGAGTTCAAGTGATTCTTTGGTACCTTGGGGTCACAGGTGTGTGCCACCATATCTAGCAACTGATCGTGATGTGCCAGACTATCTAGTTGCCAGGAAAGGCACAAACAAAAACCTACTGGGCCTACCTCTCGGCAACTTATGAATGAAGAGGACAGACAGAACAAACAAATGACTTGGTGGGACGTGGCATGGGACAAGAATGCCCAGTAGCACCAAGGAGAGAGATTCTGATCCTGGGGTTGTCAGGAGTAAAGAAAGCCCTGAAGGACTGACGCCTGAACTGGCTCTGAAGGACAAACAGTGGCTGCCAGGCTGCCTTTGGGGGAAGAAAAGGGCAGTGGAGAGAGTGGGCATGCTTTGCTTGAAATCAAAGCAAACAACAGGTGCAACATAATGGAGACATGAAGTAGTGTCTCGTCCTTCAACACTCAAGTGGGTGTTGTTGGCGAGTTTGATCGCAGGAGGTAAGGAGGCGCCTACAGTCAAGAGAGCAGCTGCAGCGAGCGGCCCTTAACCGTGGTGGACTTGTGCCACGCCTGCTGTCTGAACCACCCTGATGCAGCGGGCAGCAGGAGGCTGAGGCACCTCCGGAAGACACGGTGTGGTCTGCGTGTTGAAGAAATGTCTCCGGCTGAAAGTGAGTGAGACGAAGTTCTGGAACACCGAATGGTCAACGCGGTCTATACAACAGTGTGTTTTCTGTCTTCAAAGTCTTATTTCACAGCACTGGTTTGCTTTCCTCTGACCCTTCCTGACCCGCGCCAAGAGCTCATGACGTCTTTTATTCCCCAAACGTGGCCTGCAGTAGCACCATGTGTGATGGGGGACACTCTGGGTTCGTACCGCACTCCAGCCTTTTTCTTCATGTAAACATCCTATCTGAGAAAAGACAGTTCCTTGGTCTGCACGGGCAGCTTCAGAGAAGGCTCTAAGCCCGTTTTCCCTCTGCCTGCCTCTTTAAGTTGCTTCGACATAGAAATCCTGGAACATTCACTGAGTACAGACTATGGCTCTGAGACTCAGAGAAGCTTTGGGTCCCTCCAGACCGTCGAGGTCTCTTGTGAGGGCCATGGAGGAAGCCTCCTATCACACAGGTGGAGCCATATCATAGGTAGGGCCTAGGAAGACAGCTTCTTTTCAGTCTCCAATGGATGGTTGGATCTTTTGCTACATACTCATCTGGAGGCATAGTATAGAGGTCAAAGTGTTTGCCTAACAAGCACAAGGCCCTGAGTTTGATGCCCCAGCATCACATAAAGCTGGGCATGGTGGTGCATGCCTATAATCCTAGAATTTGAGAGGATTGTCATGAGTCCAAGGCTGGGCTCGGCTACGTACTGAGTTCAGAACCAGCCTGGTCTATAGAATGAGATCCTGTCTGAGAAAAACAAACAAACAAACAAAATAATTCGTTGAATTTTCCCAAGGGTCTTTTCAGGCATAGGCTACCCCATAAAAGCTGAAAGTCTAGAACAGCCCAGCACGGTGTTGATGATCACTCACAGAAGCAGAATGAATTTCCTTTAGTGCTTTCAAGGCATAACATTAATACCTACACCCAAGTAATTTCCTTTGTTTGCACAGTTTACGTAACCTTGGTTAGGTATAACATGATTAGCTCAATTTACTTTTAAAAAAACTATCTGCCACCTGGCTTCATTTTCTTTCTTTGTTTCTTATTTTTTTTTTTTACTTTATTACCAAGTGGTAGGAGATTGTTAACAAGAAATCAATTGTTTCTAAAGGATAGTAATGATTAGCCAGTGTCACAAGCTTGTAAGTCCCACAATCTGGGAGGCTGAGGCAAGAGGATGTTAAGTTAGAGCCCAAACTTGGCAAGTTAGCGATTTAGTAAGACTGTCTCAAAAATGAAAGAGTAAGGACTTATCTCGGTACGCCCTGTATGAAGGCCTTTTATTCAATCCTCAGGCAAAAAAAAAAAAAAAAAAAAAAAAAAAAAAAAAAAAAAAAAAAAAAAAAAAAAAAAAAAAAAAAAAAAAAGAAAAAGAAAAAAGAAAAAGAAAGAAAGAAAAAAGAAAGCAACCATGAGGCAAAGTAAACATACCCTTTTCCTTTTTCTACTCTATTTCTAAGTTTTCTAGATTTAGCAAATGAAAATACAGATGACCCAGTGATATTTAAGTTTCAAAGAACAAATAGTATTTTAATGTATGTATATTATATGCAATAAAGTAAGAAATACTAAAAAAATCTTGTTTACTTGACATTCAGACTTAACTAGGAAGTCTGTACTTTATTAATATTTGGCAACTCACTCAAAAAGACCTTAGGTTTATTTCCTGCTATTTTGATATTATCTGCTTGAAAAACCATTGTAGCACTTTACCTTGTTGAATGAAATATACTGTCATTTTGTTGAAAAAATAATTTGATGTCAATAGAAGAAGCAAGGAAGGCGGAAAGTGTCCCTCCACATGAAAGAATGCACACTGCACGTTAAGGAAAGAGCTCAGAGGGGGCTGGAGGAATGGCTCAGCAGTTGAAGTGCTTGAGCAAGCACGAAGTCAAATGCTAAGTACCCGAGTTCGATTCCCCAGCACCACACAAGCCAGGCGTGGTGGCACACACCTGTAATCCCACCACTCACTCGGGAGGCTGAGGCAGGAGGATTGCCGTGAGTCCAAGGCCAGCTTGGGCTCCATAGTGAGTTCAGGCCAGCCTGGGCCGCAGAGCGAGACCCTGTCTCAAAAAAAAAAAAAAAAAAAAAAAAAAAAAAAAAAAAAAAAAAAAAAAAAAAAAAAAAAAAAAAAAAAAAAAAAAAAAAAAAAAAAAAAAAAAAAAAAAAAAAAAAAAAAAAAAAAAAAAAAAAAAAAAAAGAAAAGAAAAGAAAAAGAAAAAAGCTCAGGAAACGCAATCACACAAAAGCAATAAAATAGTAGTTTGTAGCCATTATAGAATGCAAACTTTGTAACAGGAATGATCTAACCTCTCTTTTGTATTAACTTGCTTAATACAAACTATCAGGTAGATACGCTCCTTACTACCAATATAAATATGAAATAACTAAAGCCTGCAAAGGCTTGTGAACTTACTAAACTACATTCACAATACACAAAGTATGGCACCAAAATAGCAGCATAAAAAAGCTAGGAGAAAATACGAAAAAATACTATTTTGCATAAGATTATAGTGATTTCCAAAATCTTCTTCCTGAAATTTTTCTGTTTTCTATGCAAGTATACATACCTTTTAACAGAACAATTGTACAACTTAAATTTCAACAATTATCTAATTGGAGAAAACATATTTCTATTGTTTAATGCCCTTGGTATTCGTCCACCGCACACATCAAGAACCTCTTTTGGGTGTTTAGGTCATTCTTTGTGTGAACTGTCCCAAGTTTTTATTAACCAGATATGGGCCTCTGGTTTTCAAATTGAGGGTCTCCCTTGATAATCGATTGGCTAATTCAATCCCATAGTCCCAGTGATCACTATCATTCCGAAGTTCTTTCAAAGAAGACTTGTCACAGAAAGCAAAATAGGCTATTTCTTCGCTTAAAAAGAAGAATACCAAATGGAGTTCCTGTAGCTTTTTGTCAACATTTTATTAGATGGAGCAATGCTGACTTGGCAGCCAGGGAGGAAAATTACCAGCGACTTATATTCGCTTCCACCTCATCCCCTCTGCATGCCCCGAAGAGTCAGGGAGCCTGCAGAGAGTTGCAGACTTGCCCACGGTGAGGTCATCGTGTTGCTCTTGGCATGCACAGGGATCAGGTTTGTCTGTCACAGAGAAGGCCTCAGAAAGACACGGGCAGGCGCCAATCTAACCGGGAGATGACTTGGTTTCCGCGGCTCTTATGTCATCCTCAACAGGAGTTAGTTTTGCAGGAGACGGTCACTAGCAAAACAAGCTGGTTGGTTTTGCTTTAAAGGAAAGATGCCAGCTTCTAAGCTTATCCTTTAATTGCCTGATACGTAATAGGAGAGGTAATTAATGGAGGGAACAAGCCAGAACAGGGACACAGAAGCCAACTGTCTTCTATTCCCGGGAAAGTTCCCTTGGAGAAGGGGTCTGAAGCCACCCAGAGGGTGCAGGACATCGGGAGGAGGTGCCTTCCCATTCTGCTTCCCAGGAGAGCATGCTGTCTTCGTTGCTCTGCAAAATAGCTGCTGGGCCCTGCTCAGCGAGGTGCCGTGAAGATCCTCCAGCCCGGAACAGTTAGTCACCACTTGTACAACTCAACGGTGCTGCCAGCCTCTGCTCTCCCTCACGGTCGTGTTTTCTTGGTATGATAATTAGTTGTTGGCACTATGAGTATGTCTCCTTAGGGGGATAAATAGAAAAAAAATGTAGGCACCTGTTATTTCTGGAGTGAATGTTCTATGCATGGTATTGAGGTAAGCTGTTCGCTCAGAGGCTGAATGCAGGGCAGCACACGCTCACCCAACCCAGAACGCAGGCTTTTTCACCAGGGCAGCATAAAGGTGTGTGATTTGTGGCTCATACCTTCTGCTTTCTGCTGAGTTAAACAGACAGCAAGCTCTCTTCAGAAGAAAGCAGAATAAATACAGAGTTAGCAAAAACTTGAAGGTGACCACCCGGTGGCTTCCAACCTGAGCTACACATTACAATCTCCTTGGTACTTTTTAAAGAAATACTAGTACCCGGGCCCTTCTCCAGAGAGGCAGGACCAGCCAAGACATTGGTATTCTCTCAGTGCTCCCCAATGACTTCTAGTGGCAAGCCTGGTTGAGAACCACTGAGCTTGTCCATCAAAGCCCTTTCAGAGAAAACTGAGACCCACAGAGGCTGGCAGGTTATCTCAGGGTCCCGCAGCTAGTTAGCCATTGTTAGACTATGAAGTGTTTGAGCGCATAAGCCACGATATTGGTATGAAGAACCACAATGCCAAATTCAACCAGTGTTTGGTGAGGGTAGAAAGCCAAGAAGGAACCAGGAGCTCTTCTTCCCTTCCTTTCACAGTCTCTCCCTATAAACAGTGGATCAGATGAATGAGTGCAAAATTTTTAGCTCCAAAATTACATTATTATGTAGCAGAATTCCCAGACTTATGACCTATTCTATTTTGAAAAAAAAAAAATTGTGTGCTGGGTTCCTCCCCCCTAAATCTCTAGGCAAACGTCTGTGCCCAAACTAATCCACCTGTTTCAAGCAAAATGCTTGACCTTGTTCAGTACTGCATGCCTTGTGAAACTTTCATTTTGAAGATTCTCATTTATTTACCTAATTAAACTTGACACTTTCAACATCAAAGGTTCCACGTGCATCCCTCCCAAAGCTGCACACTCAGTTGAAGAGGATGACCTCCCCTGCTGGAGGAGGACCATTCTGCAGTCAAGGGTATGCGCGTGGCCGCACTCTCCCGCTAGAACCTCCAAACAAGCTCTCCAAACAAAAGGCTGCTTGTAATGATGCATCTTCCTTTAGTATCAAGACTTCAGAGTAAAGGCCGAGGATAGGAAGTGTGCACTGTGACTAAGGAGTGATGGAGTTACAGCCAGGGTGTTGCCAAGGCCCTAACACAAAGTTCCAGAATATTCTCTGGCTTTCTTACCCACAGCTACCACCAAGTCAGTCCCTTCCTGCTACTCATGTGAAATTCAAGATAGACCAATGTGTGAGTAGAGTCAGTGTGTTTTTCTCCATTACTGTAGCCAAATATCTGAGAATAACTAATTAAAGGAGAGAAGATTTATTTTAGTTCACATTTCCAAAGGTTTCAGTCCATGGTTCCACGGTTTTTAGGCTTGTAACAAGGTAGAAATAACGTGGGAGAAGAATGTGGCAGAAATAAAGCTACTCATTTCATGGCCACCAGGAAGTACAAGAAGGAAGAGCCAGAGAGGAAAGAACCAGGGAAGAGATATTGTCCCCCAGGTCATATCCTGTGACTCAACCCCTATGAGCTCTATTTCCTGTTTTCATCACTATCAAATTATGATCTCAGCAATGCATTAACCCACCAATGACGTCGTAGCCCTCAAGGTCCAAGAGCTTTCTAGACCTCCCCTCTGAACACTACTGCATTGGGGATTAAGTCCTATTGAGACATGAGTCCTTACGGACATTTGGATTCAAACTATATTGTCCAGCCAGTGCCCTTTGGTGCAAGGCTCCATAATTAGAGCCCTACATTCATGCGGCAGGTATTTTGGTACCTGATTTTTAATCGCTCACCTCTGCCACATTAGTACATGCTGACAAGCCTTCCAGATCCCTGAATTTCCACACATGCATTTCTTTGCCTGAAGTTTTTCTCTGTTCCAAAAGATCATTTTGCCACCATGAGGAAGGCTAAAGTGACAGAAACCAAATGTCCACTCCCACCCCTGCTGCAGTCTTTAACATAGCACTGATGGGAATTAGGGGTTCCAGTCCTTACCCCACTCAGAGGCAGCGACCTGGAGACCCGTCATGAGTTTCGCTTCGGTGTTGCCCGCCTGGCTAACTCGCCTTATGAATGACCTTCCCGTCTCACTTCTTTCCCACTGCCTCCGTGGTGTTTCCAGAGCTTTTTTCCCAAATTCTGATGTCAGGTATTGTGGTCTGCTTCTGAGCATAATCAGGGGAGGACACATTCTTGTCAACTTAAGGTCAATGTGATTTTAGTGAAGTCATTTAGCTGCTCCAACAGTGGCTGTGCGGAAATGCACAATGAGGACAGGATTTTGAAATCCCACGTGGTCACAGCAGCCAGCAAAGGGCCGCTCCCCACCGCCGCCGAAGCCCTCCTTTCGTCCCCTCCCGCCCGCTCCTCTCCAACCACAGAGTTCTTTGAATTCTTGCGATGCGCCGTGTTCTCACTTGCCTCTGGGACTCTTACTCACGCGATCCTTCTTCCTGGAACACTCTTCTTCCTTCTGTTTCCTTGGCTCACTCCCATGCAGCCTCCACCCTTCAGCCTAAATATTTCTTCCTGAGGAGAAGCCTTTTCTGACGCCCAGTATGCGAGTACGTTCTTGTTATATGCACTGTGGCATTTGGAACGCTTTATTGCAATTCTCGCTTACTTCCCTAAATCTACCCCATTCCCAAGCCACCGTCACTGCCGGTCTTCTGTGTTCCTTGAGGGCAGGAACCCAGTTCACCGTGTTTTCTACCCTATCTCTGATAACCAGCCCAATGCCTGTTACAGCAGACAACAAGCTGTTGTGGCAGACAATGTGTGCTTATTTAGAGAACATTAGAGTTGGTGAGTAGAGGTACTTTGGCGCAAAGGTTAAAACAAAGCTCCCCAACGCAGTCTCTGCTCTGTGTGACTTAGACCTATAACCACACACAGATCTTTGCTTCAGTGCTTCCGCTTGGAGACGGGAAGGGAAGGGTGTGTGTCAAGGGTGAAGCTCCCTTCTGCTCTGAGCTGCTTTGTTTTCTTTCGTTGTTGTTGTTGTTGTTTTACCTAAGTGTGAGCTACCATCACTTTTAACCTAAAAAATGTGAAATTAGATAGTACAATGTTAAAATTGTCTAGCCTGTTACTTGCAATAAGGTGGAGGTGACTTTTGGAAAGGAATAAATATATACAATGATTATATGTCAATATGAGAAAAGAGAAGCAGGGCCCAGGGGCTGAGGCCTGTAATCCCCGCACTCAGGGAGGCTGAGGAGGTAGAAGCACAAGTTTGAGCCCCTACCGGGCAACTTGCTACTCAGCAACCTAAGTGAGACTCTGTCTCAACTGACCAGAAGGGGCTCGGGATGTGGCCCAGTGCATAGATCCTGTGTTCAGTCCAGAGTGCAGCAAATACATATGTGTGTGTGTGTGTGTGTGTGTGTGTGTAAGAAATCTGGAGAAATCTGGAAAAAAGTTAGTAGCGGATGTTGTGTAAGAGCCAATGTTTGGAAACGGAAGCCACCTACCGCATTTGCCAGCTGTTAAGGTCAACGAAGCCTTCCTAGGTGTTAGCCCTCCTGATGCCAGGGATGCTCCATCGGCTTCATCTTCAAAATCCCCAGATTCCCAGAAACGGGCTGTGTTTAGAGTTCTGAAGACAGTCCGAATTACTCTGCACAGCACAGAGGCCTCCCAGAGGGGTCCAGATTCGCTCCGCACTCCAGGCCCATCTTTCTTCACATTCTTCACCTACTTTCCTCACTATTCACCGGCACGATGCTCCGCACCCGCACCACCAGGCCCGGCTGCTCACCCAACCCTGGAACCTTCCCCGTCCTTCCGGCAATTCCGCTGGCAGGCTCCTATTCAGCCTCTGAGAGTTAGTCCAGCCCAGCAGGGCCTCCTCTCAAGGACTACATCAGAAGTTTCTCTCTCTTCTCACTACTCCCTGTTTTTTCCTCCAGCACATTTATATTTTGAAAATGAGTTTATTACCTACCAAGTTCACCCCAAGCAACTTCATAAGCCTTTGATGTACAGGATCCACGTGCTATACCTTTGTCTCCTTCTTGCCAAGCACAGGCCTATTACTAATCACTAAATGTTTGCTCAGATATGCTAAAAGGAATGTTCTAATTTTTTAATAATCTAGTCCCTGTATGACTACCAGAAGACATGCTTCGGTAAACTTGGTTGACTTATTACCAAATGATAATAATAACAATAACAAAGTGTTGCCATGTGCCCTTTATTTTAAGTGCACTCAATAAATTCACACCATTTGAAAAAAGGAAAATTTTGGCTTTAAAGAACAATTCCTGTACCACACACAAGTCTCTCATTTTTAGTGCTGTTGTCATGAATTACCAATCTAGTATGAAATATCTGGGCACTTGGGCTAAGGGAAAGCCACACAGTCACTGAGCTAAAAACTCTAACATGCTCCTCAGATTCCTCATGCATGCCAACACGCAGCAAGTAGGACTGGACACTGACAGCCTGGACATTAAGTAGGACTGGACACTGACAGCCTGGACATTAAGCAGGACTGGACACTGACAGCCTGGACATTAAGCAGCCTGTTTCCTATCTTAATCAGACTGAATAGGAGAAGTTCTTTGCTAAGCTGAATGAAGTCTGTAGTCAAGCACTGAAATTTGTTTCCGTGGGAGGGGTCATCCAAGAAGCTCTGCTCCAGCTCCATCCTGGCGCCTGCCCTAAGACTACAGGCCACTGTGTCCCCACCCCTGCCAGGAAAAGGCAGGCTGGCCAGCATCAGCTTGGAGCCCCCGCGGGAAGCTCGGCCCATTCCAGGTTCAGCTGCAGGCCCCCAGGGACCCAGGCAGAGACACTCTTGCACTTGTCCCAAGCATTCAGCACTGCCTGAGGTCTCCTGAGGCTGGCTCTGGTCTCTGCCTTTGCGGACCTGCCACTCCCCGATTCTCTGTACACTAGAAGAGCCTCAATGAGCCATTTTCAGACAACATACTGCAAGTCCACGTAATGCCGACCCACCTTGCACAGCTAGAGTAACTGTTTCTTAAGCTACTGCATAATTCTTGGGCTAACACCAGCGGATGGCTCTGGACCTGTAATCATGGTGAGCAATGCGTTAAAATCATGATAATAATGATAGATTTTACAATTTTCACATATATCAACCTATTTTACCTCTTCCAAAGCCCTTTTAAGAAAAACAAAATAAAGTCCTGTTACTCATAAGGAGATTGAGGTGCAGTGGGATGGAGACGAAATGTCGTTTTTTGTTTCCTGAGCCAGACCTCCCTCCACGCCATCATACACGCTCCACACTCTCACACACAACATAGCTCACACCTGAGCAATAAAGGGCAGGTGAGAAGAGAATCCTTGAGGAGCCAGATGCATGATTTACATTACATAAGCTTTTCATAAACATACCAGACAACATGAGAAGTTAATGATGAGACCACTCATGAATAATTTAACTAAAAGCTAGGGAGTCTGGTAAGCTCTTAAATTTTCTCACTATAGGGATGACTGAATTTTACTCTAGTTTCTATCTTACTTTGCTCTGAAGTTCTGACTACAAACATGGTAAGGTAAACATGTTTGTAATTCTAGCTCTGTGAATAGCAGCATTCAGATGGAATTCTCTGCTAATACCAGGCATCTAGAAAGGTGGTCTTACATGAAGACTCCTTGTCTCCCGTTGTGGCATTATGATATGTCATCAGTCATTTGAGCATCTCAAATATCCACTTAAAGACTCAGCTATTATCACACTGTGGTCATAGGCGCAAGGCTGAGATTAGGGTTGGAAGAAAGCCTTTGTGATGAGCCACTAGTGTCAGGAGAACTTCCCTGGAAGTGAAGTACATAAGCGATAAATAAAACCTACAATTGAAAATGTCACCTTCCTCTATAAAATAGCACACATGGGCGGTTCCTACGACTTGCCCTAATGTGAAGGCCGGTCTTTGTGGCTTTAGCTTACTCTGATTAATGATACTAGTTTAAAGCCTCAGCAATCTGGGTATTGACCTTCATGAAAGATGGCCAAGTTAGGTCAATATGGCGAGGCACCTTGGGAAGGAGGCATGATGCTGAAAGAAGTTCCCCAGATGCTCTGGTCAGTAGGGTTTTATACTAGAGGAAGGTCAGGTCAAGACAATCTCTGTTTTGTCAATAGGCATTCGCAAGTTGTAGTAGTTAGTAACCACATCATCACTCTCATAGTTGCTTTTTTGGTTGCTTGGATACAATACTTGACATCTACAACCTAATGGAGAAAATGGTTATTTTAGCTCACAGAGTGGAAAGGTCTCAGTCCATTCAGGGACAGCCGCCACTGAGGGAAGCTCAAGGTGGAGGTCTAGTCAGAGAAGAGCTAGGACCAGACGCAGAGTGTGAGGAAGGGCAGAGCTAGCATACGTCTTTCCAGGTCGTGTCCCAGTGTTCTCTCACTTCCAGGTTGAGTCCCAGTGATCAACCCCTTCTAAACAGACTTCACCTCTTATTATCACAGGAAATCAACAGATGATTGAACCACCTTCCAAACATGGTGCTTTTGGGGGGACATTCTAAATCCAAACCATGACCACTACCAACTTCTTGGGTGCCGGTAGCACATCCATCTCCTGCTTTAAAGAAGCTGCCAATATTGCTGGAATGACTGAGCACTCAGTTTCCAAACAAGAAGGTAATGCTAAGTATTGGACCTGAACATCTTTTGGCAGTAGGTAATCTTAAACATAGAGTTGCTGTACATTTACCTTGATTGTAGGCTCATCGCATGTCATTTGCTGTTATGAAGTTACCAGCCTTGACGTAACATAACGTAGCTCAGTGCCTTTGGTGGTATCAGTGTTGTAATACTTCCCCCAGGCAACAACGTGGTGTCTCCATGGCCTCCTTCAGGACAGCACCCAGTTACCCACCGGAGAGGCCCTCGCTGACCATTCTATTTGAATGTGAGCTTTCCTTCCTCGACCTCTCGCACAAACTGTGCTCTTTTTTCCATTTTCTCTTCTTCCGTATTTGGCTATATCTTATCCCTAGTTATTTTGATACTTATTTGTCTCCACTAAAATATAAACATTATGATGATGAGAAATTGGTTTTTTGTTTGTTTGTTTTGAAACAAGGTCTTCTTACAATCAAGACTGACCTTGAGCTATTTTTTTTTTTTTTTTGACAGGGTCTCTAGCTCTGTAGACTAGGCCAGCCCTGAACTCACTATGCGGCAGGACAGCCTTAAACTTCAGACAATCTTCCTGGCTTAGCCCCTCGAGTGCCTGGGATTACAGGTGTATTGCATGCCCAGTTTATGTGGTACTGGGGAATTGAACCGAGGGCCCTGTGCTTGCTGAGCTACACCTCCCTCCCAGACTTAAACTCTCAGTCCCCTTGCCTCAGGTTCATCAACACATACCAGGCAGGAACAGGGATTTTTGTCTTTGACTCTCACTGCTAAAATCTGTATTCTTAAATGAATTTCTAATACTCAGTAGTCATTCAATAAGAATACGTTGGAAGAATGAATGTAAGAAATACAAGTGAGTGGATGGGTGGTGTCTTAGTTACTTTTTTGTTGCTGTGTCTAAATGCCTGACGTGTACAAATCAGAAGAGGAAAAGTTTGTTTTAGCTCACAGTTTCAGAAGGGCACAGTCTGTGCATGGGCGTCTGGAAACAGTGGAAAGACATGGCAGACGTGAAGGCAGCTCCTCACAGCGCAGCACACAGGAAGCAAAGTCCCAGTCAAATTAAGTTCAGTCAACTCTGAGAGGAAGGGTGAAAGTTCTATTGGTCCTTCCAGGTCCCATCCCAGTGATTCCCGTGTCCCCTCCCCCCCCCCCACTTCTGGATTCAGCCTCAGTTTTCTACCCCTTCCAGGTTAAAGCCCCACCACATGCCTTTAATCCAATCTGCCACATACCTGTCCTCCACCACACACCCATAACCCACTCCTCCAGGCCAGTCCCCCATCTCCCAACAGCACATAGGTCTAGAGACAGTCTATAACATCCAAACGCAGGAGACTTTTGGGGATGTTCCAGATCCAAACCACAATAGATGGTGTGTTAAACATTTCTTGGGGAGACAGAAACGAACACTCATTCACCTGGATAGAGTATAAATGGAAGATCAAAGTACAATTGCACCGAAGTCCAATTTGGTTTATTGGGGTCTGTTTACAGGAGCATGGGTGACCAAAGGCAGCTGCATTACCAAAAAGCCCATCCCAGCACAGGCGAGGACTCACAGCAGCTGCACCCCTTTAGCTCATAGCATGACCAGCAGGCAGCTTGGCTAGTAGGAGAGTCTCTTCTCCAGCAATTGTTTATTGCTTTTATATTCCTGGGGAGGGGTCTTGTGACTCAAAAGCTTCAGGACCATCAGCGACTTATTTTCTTCCTGAGTCCCACGGAGTTCCCTGTTTCCTCCAGGAAGGAATATACTCCGATAGCAGGTATCGCGTATTCTCATCTCTGAATCACCTTGTCTACAACATTCGTTTGTCTACACGTGTTTGAGCACCCCAGCCTAAAGCCCTGCTAGAGTTTTCATTTGGTCCTCTTTAATATATCTTTAATTTAGTTTCTATTTTGTCTTTCAACTTTATTTTCCATTCGGAACAAATACTGCTCATGAAAACACTTTGCAAGCTCTGGTGCCTCACACACAGGAAAAAAAATCTGCTGATAGATTGAGTTTCATTTGGAAATGATGTAGTCTTAGTCTGGTATCCATGAGATGCCTCAGCCTAAGGGAAGAAGAAATCTACTTGACACAGAGTACATATTGGTTAATTTTGTGTGTCAACTAGACTAGGCCATTGAGCACTCAAATCTTTTGTCAAATTCTCTCTCTCTCTGTGTGTGTGTGTGTGTGTGTGTGTGTGTGTGTGTGTGTGTGTGTGTGTGTTTGTATATTTGTATGTGGAATTGAGGACTGAGCCCAGGGCCTCTGCACTGAACTACATCCTCACTTTTATTTTTGATTTGAGGACAGAGTCTCACTGAGTCAATAAGTTACTCAGGCTGGGCTCAAACTTTCAGTGCTCCTGCCTCAGCCTTCAAGAATTCTGGAATAATACGCTTGTATAAGTATACCATGGCTTCGAAATTATTTTGGGTGTATCTTTGAGGGTATTTCTGTGATCAAAGCATATTGCCCTCTCTCCTCTCCTCTCCCCTTCAAGAAATCAATCGAAGGCCTGAATACAACAACAACAACAACAACAAAAAGCTGACAGTCTTGTGAGTAAAAGAATTTTTTCCTGGGGCAAGAGGGATGGCACAGCAGTTAAAGTGGTTAAAGTCAAAGCCCTGAGTTTAATTCCCCGGCACCACATACTAACTGGACATGGGGTGTGTGCCTGTAACCCCTGTAGGCAGGAGAACTGGCATGAGTCCAACGCTAGCCTGTGCTGCACAGTAAGTTCAGGACCATCCTGGACTACAGAGCAAAACTCTGTCTGGGAAAAAAAAAATTTCTGCCTGCCTACCCTTACCTTCAGACTCAGACTGAAACAGGCTCTTCCTGGTTCTCCATCCTGTATTCAGACTTCGTTGGAATCACACCATTGGCTCTTGTGGGCCTTCAGGTTTCTTAACTGCAAATCTTGAGACTTGTCAGCCTCCATAATTGAGTAAAACTATTTCTCATAATACATACATATCTAAGTGTTTATTGATTTCCACATCTTTCAGCATTTTGTATTGATCTTCCTTCTCTGGAGAATGGTCTTGGTTGCTTTCTCACTGCTGAGGCAGAATACCCAAAATCCACGACTTGAGAGATGAAACATTCGTTTTTAGCTTATAGCTTCAGAACATCTTAGTCCATTCACAGGTGGCTGGCAATGGTGGAAGTGCATCGCAGGGGCGTAGCAGGAAAAGAGCTGTTCACAGCATGGTGGACAGGAAGCCAATGAGGGAGTGAGTGAAGGAACGAGCACACACTCTTCCGGGTCTTGTCTCAGAAATCCTCCCCTTCTGACCAGGCCCCACCTCTCAACAGCATGATTCCAGGAGCAATCCACACCATCCAAGTACATGAGACTTTTGGGGGACATTCCAGATGCAAACCATAACAAATCCCTGATTAACACAGAATAAGTATTCTAAGTTGGGAATTGTGGTTTGGATCTGGAACGTCCCCAAAGGTCTCATGTATTAGATTGTTATGGACTATCTGTGGAGCTACATACGATTAGGAGATTGGGGCCTAGCCTGAAGGGGTGGATTACAGGCACGGAAGTTGAATTGTAGGCAGGGGGGAGGGGCTTACCACACCTTCCACACCTGGATCCAGGAGGAACTGATCACTGGGAGGAGACCTGGAAGGATATATAAGCTGCTTCCTGCCTTCCTCGGAGGACGAGTCCCAGCTTGCCTTGACTTGGCTTCCTGTGTGTGATGTTGAGAGAAGCTGCCTCCCCCTCTGCCTCTGCCATGTACTTCCATTGCTGCCGGCCACCTCTGAATGGACTGTGACCTTCATAAATTGTGAGCTAAAATAAACCTTTCCTCCCCTAAATTTGTGGATGTCAGGTATTGAGTCACAGCAACAAAAAAGTGACTAAGACATTGAGCATGACGCTACTCACTCACAATCCCAACGCTCTGGGAGGCTGAGGCAAGAGAGTTACAACCTCAAGTCCAGCCTGAGCAACTACGTGACTTGCAAGACTCCGCCTACCCGCCAAAGTGGAAAGGGGTTGGAGACATAAATCAGCATGCAGGCCCGTTGTTCAATCCTCAGTTCAGAAGAGGGGGAGAAAGTAGCATTCCAAGACCCCAAAACCTCGTGTTTACAGGAATCTGTATCCTGGATCTTATTATCACTGAAGGCCTTAGAGCCAAGTGCAAAGTAGGATTCACACAACTTAAAGAAACAAAGGGCAAAGAGGGAAAGTTCTAGAAGAAAGTTAACATTGATGATGATGATGATGATGGTAAGAGTTGGCTGTTAAATTTGCTTTGAGTATTAGTCGAAGCCCTTTACGTTTACAGTCTAATTTAACCCTTGGAGTACATAATCTACATCACAGAGAAAGCATTCATATGTAACATAACTGCATGAACTCGATATGAAAGCTCAAAATAAAAATTGAAAGAGATTACGTTTTTGAGTTAGTGGCTTTTTCCTATGAAAAGTCTCAATTCTCACCTCAGGGAAACAGCATATTACATGATATTAAGACGTTTGCATTTTTGTGGTGTTCTAAACCTCTCCAATACCAGGAGAAATGGCTTCAGCTGAGTTAGACCATGACGGAGAGGATCACGCAATCCGGGTCTCAAGATTTAAGAGTCTTGGAGATGGTGCGTAAGCGAAAGCTAACTGCAGACAAGAAGGGATGTGCCTTGGTGTGCGCTGGTCCTGAGGGGCACCCGTTGCAAGCAGCCGAAGCATTTCGCTAGCCCTGAATGCCACAGCTCATTGCCCCTGGAGATAAGTGATGCCTCCTGAAGCCGGATTGTCGCTAGCTGAGTCTGAACGATAGATAGGGTCCACGAGTGGCTCACAGTCTGATGTTTGCTCTTGCACTGTTTCCTTAGGACAGAAATTAAATTCCTGCAGTGGGATAAGCCAGTGGGCCGGAAGCACGCTGAATTTGTTACGGTAAAATGCAGTACATTCTCAAAAAAACCTTAATAAGATGTAAATTTGGACCAAAAATGCGGGCTTACTTATTTTTAGAGGTTGTTCTTTAATCTTATTTTTCAGAAAATTAAAATTGATGACTTTTAATGACTCTATAGAATAAGGAAACTTTGACGAAAGTAGTAATAAATTCTCATCCTGGTTTGGATGGTTTCTATTCAAGCCCAGGGTAAAAACAATGACTGTTGGTTCATTTTATTCTGCATTTAAAAAACAATAATGACATTATTGTTAATTATGGTGTTTGATTTTCCAGATGAAGACTTGCTGTTTTCATTCTTTGATAAAGACGCAGGGGTCATTAGGACAAAGTCTCATGCCCTGAGACCCCCCTGAGTCCCCTTGCCTTCCCTGCCACATGTTAAACCACAACGTACTCACACTGCCTGCAACTGAAGGGACCAGATGAGAGAGTATACACAGAGCAGCACGCCGCTGATGTTCAACAAATAGTTGTCGAAAGAATGGTTGTTGAAGTTATAGCCTCAAATGTTACATTTGGCAGTAGTTAATGATGACTGTCAACTCTTTTAAGCTAAATTTGGTTCTTTCATATTGTAGAATATATATGAGAAGGAAACAATAAGAATCTGAATAATGCTGAAAATAGTTATTTGCATGGGTAACTGAGTTGAAATGTTCCATGACATTTGAAGTGTAATAAATATCACCATCTGTGGGACATTCATTAACCAGCATGCACACACACACACACACACACACACACATACACACACAGAGGGATCCAGGCTGAGGGGACACCCCAAACTAGCAAATTATGCAGGAAGGCTGCCCATCCCGTGTTGTCCCAGAAGCCCATTTTTAAGAAAACCACAAACTGTTCGAAGTTGACTACTCAGAGACTATTTCTCTCTTCCTGCTCTGTCCTCAGAGGTAAAGGTGAGCTGAGAAGAAGACTCAAAGACTGTGTCCAGCCTGCAGACTAATTCTTCGGTTTCTCTTAGAGTTTTAAAAACTGGGAAATTTCTTTTAGCCCTAAGACTTTGCAGCTTCTCTGGAAATATCAGCAGATCTGGCAATATCAAACTGATTTTGCTATGTGACGATAATTGGTTTGAGCTGAGTCGCAGCTGCCCTTTTCAGAGATCCTCATTTACGCAAAATGTTCTGGGCCTGAGTAGGAAGTCGGTAACAGTGAGAAATTTCTCAAAATATAAATTAATCCATCAATATGATTGTAGGTGGTGTGTGTTGGTGTATATCTGCCCTCAAAGGGTCCTCTCAGTTTGCAGTCATAGTAAACAAATGATTAGATAGAACTTACTATGGACAGATACTGTTTTAAAATTTATATTAATTTATTTAAATCCTCACAAGGAAGTAGGTAATATTTCTATCCTTATTTTCAGGCAAGAAAACGAAGGGAGAATTTAAACAACTTGCTCAACATCACACTGTTAGTAGATATTAGGGTCCGAAATTGAACCTGCTAGAACGACTTCAGGGATTTGGCTTCTGACCACAGCAGTACACTTCCACACCTCCACATCCACTCGGTTAAAAAGTCAGTTCTTAGCTACTCGGCAGACTGAAGCAGGAGGAGCGCTGGAGCCTAGGAATTTGAGGCCAGCCTCGGCAACAAAGAGAGACTCCAGCTCCAAAATTAAGTAAATAAAGAAACAAAATATAGCAATTCAATTCTTGAAACTGCCTCTCCACATCTATGAGAAATCTTCCGGGTCTCCAAAGTTGAAGGCTTTGCGCTCTCTGGAATCCTTGTGCTTATTACCACCACAGAAACTCTCATCACACAGTCCCGACATCGTCACCGAACTTCCTGTCTAATTCTGATGAAAGAAGAAAAAAACCAAGCATTACCGTGTGTTATGTAGAAGACATTCCGTAAGTGAATTTAAAAAAAAATGTTCTTTTTAACTTTTCTGTTACCACCCTCTTTTAGACCAAACTGTTGTCATGTCACCATCAAGTGATGGGCTCTTTGACTCTGGACTTCCATCTTTCCGTGGCAAAGCAGACAGCGTCTTGCTGTCAAAGATGAGGGAATTTAATGAGAGAATGCCTACAAAAGCCTGATGCTTAAAACATACTCGCAATGGAACTATTGCCAATGATGCTAGAATATTTCATTATAAAGGTGCTGTCAGAACTAACCCGAACTCCTGCTATTCCTGTGCATGTGACTCTGCTGTCATCTTTGACCTGCGATCCTCCATCTGGCATAGATGAGAGTGCCAGAAGCCACCGAGTAAATAGGTCTCAGCCCTCAGACACAGAAATTTGACTTGAAGTCTTGGCACAAAGGCGAAGGGGGAGTATTACTCGCATCATCACTTATGAGCATATATTATGGAGTCCTACTGCAGAGTTCACATGGATTTTTTGAAAGATAAAATGTCAGACTTAAAGAAAATTTTTACTTGCAAATGAGTGCTTTGGGTTACCACCTTCAAGTTTTTCTAAAAACTAGGTCAACTGCCCGATGACCAAACTGTTCAGCATCCAAGAGATATTCAAAATTTGCCTTGCCTTTCAAGGTCTGAGTGCTGCTCTGTAACTACTGATGTCAGTAAGAACTTCTGCTGTGAATACTCTCAGATAAGAATAGCAATAGCCAACCCTTACAGATCTGTGGTGTACAATAAATATACATCATCTTCTAGCTTTCTGAGAGGTCAGAGTCATATGTGTAGCAATTATGTTCTCTTCCAAGATGGAGAATGTACTTGGGAGGTTTCAATGAAGTGTGCTGGGTTTCACACTGTCCCTGCTATTTGGGAAGGGCAGATTGAAGCCCAGACACCGCCTCTATTAGCCATTTGGCCACACCCCTTTCAGTCTGACCATCTATTTTGTTATCAGTATTATTATGGTGCAGATTTAAACATGCGTATTGAGTCCTTGAGATAACGGGATAAAATTCAAGTGCATTACTCTGATGATCACTCCCTTCTCACCCACTCAGGGGTGGTATACATCTGATAGACTATAAATACGGCTTAGTATACATGCCATTAAAAACAGAGAGAAGCCTTCTTCTAGAACCTTTTACTTTTCACTAAATCTTCGTGTTTGTGCACCATCTAGAATGCTTTGTAAAAACCATAAACTCGTATTACATTCCATAAGCCTTTCAATAGCCCATTTTCTTATAAAAGTAGCACATGCTGGTAAAAATAAGAGATACCAGCCTAACTACACTTTAAGCCCTCCCAAATAGGCTAAAATAGTGGCTCTTTGTTCAGACAAAACTGAGAAAGAATTCTAAGCAGAACTCCCTAGCAAAACCCTAAATTAAAAATTAAAAATAAAACTAGAAAGTGATAGGTTAGATAAACAGAATAAATTTAAACATAAATAAAAAACAAGCTTTTAGAATAACCTATTGGTCTTCCCCTTCTCCATTTAATGACCAAATACTGCGCAATAGCCAAATCAAAGCCAGGTGAGGTGGCACATGCCTGTAATGCCAGCACTTGGGAAGCAGGAGCAGGAGGATTGTCATGAGTTCCAGGCCAGTCTGGACTGCAGGGCAAGATCCTGTAGGCCGGGGGATGGGGAGGAGGCCAACCCAAATAAATGCAGCCACTAGCGTGCGCTCTTTCATCTACAGTTCTGACCTTTCACAATTCAAATGATTTCTGCGTTGCACCAAGTTTTCCAAAGTAGCCAGCTTCTTCTATTCAGAAGATGTTGTTATATATTTTAAATAAATCGTCAGTATTACTCACGTTTGTGACGCTAGGGATCTAACTCAGGACTTGGCCCATGGTGAGAAGGTTCCCTTTCATTGAACTATATCCTAATCCTACCGTGACATTTTTAACTAAACCTTATTTTCCTTCGCCTTTTTTTGTCCAGTCCTGGAGACAGAGCACAAGGCTTCCCCACTGAGCTACATCTCCAGTCTTCTTTATTTTTTATTTTGAGACAGGGTCTTACTAAGTCGTTCAGGTTGGACTTGAACTTGTGTTCTTCAGGCTTTAGCCTCCCAGAGTGCTGAAGTACAGATGTGCACTCCTACACCTGGCTAGTTTTCCCTTTCTATCTGTAAAGTTTAAACTTCAATCTCACTTCTTAATAGATCTCTGGAGTTTGGGAGCTAATGGAGAGCTTATGAGAATCGTAAGATACAAATTCAATCCAGTTTCTAACCACTACTGCAATTCTGTCTGGACTAGTTCCATCTCTTCTGTTTAAGGGAAATTCGTTATAGGGAAGGAAAGGCTGCTCATAGTGGAAAAAAAGGAGCACCAAGGAGAGGAATAGTTACAACCTTTTGACATTAATTTTATTCAGTAGAACACTATAGCAATGTTTCTTGGAAAATGAGTTAGAACCTTAAGAAACATAGCTCTGTGTGGTGATGTAGGCCTGTCATCCCAGCCCTCTGCTAGGCCAAGGCAGGAGGACTGCAACTCTGAGCCCACTGGGTAATTTAACAATTTAGTAAGACTTGGTCTTAAAATAAAAATTTAAAAAGAAGAAATATAAAAGGAGGAGGGGATGTAATTCAGTGTGAAAGATCTGGGTTTGATTCTTAGTACTGGAAAAACAAAACAAAACCCAACCTTAAGAAATGAGAAAGACAAGATACAGTTGGCTGTCCTGTTGCTTTATGTTTATGTGTTAGTACATAATTCTCTTTTGTATAGCTTTTACGTCTCTCACATCTATACAAAGCAGAATAAATATGTCTCTGATTGCCTAAACATAGAATGGGAACATCATGCACTACGTAGTAACTTCATGCCACACGGTCTCTCTGTCTCTGGGTCCCAATTTCATCCTTGGCAGCATGCAGAAGGGTGGGGGCCAGAAAATCTCCGTGCTTCCTCAAAGTCGCAGGTACTATCAGCATGTACCTCCAGGCCGGTTTGATTATACATTTGAAAGTGTCAATTGTCAGTCCATTTCCCAGTGCGCTATTTCACAGTTAATAGGTATGAAACCAGGGGACTTATAAAGAGAGGAGGCTTATTTTGGCTCCAGCCTCTGAAGGTTCGAAGCCTAAGAATATCGTGAGAGCACTTGGCGAGGGCATCTTGCTGTACGATAGCACAGTGGAAAGGGAGCAAGGAGCCCCGCTGGACAGGCAAAGCCAGGGCAGAAATCTTCCTAGCAGCTCATGCCTGCACACACAGACTCACTCCTGCAGGAGTACTGTTCATCTACTCGTGGGGACGGTTTCCTAATGACCCTGTCACCTTTTAAATGGTCCACTATCTCTCAATATTGCCACAGAAGGGTCTAATTTTCTAACAAATAGATTCTAGGGGACATAGTGAAACTACAGCAGCAATATATGATGCAAGCTTTAAAATTCGTAGAAATTAGCAGCTGTGTAATTGTCCTTTGTGTGGTTGTACAATGCATTTAACGATGTCCCTATTCTTCCAAATTCTTGCTGCTATATCCAACCCAGAAATAAGTATCTTTATACACAGACTTACGCAAAGCAGTGTTTATATTTTCAAAGAGTTCATTCTAAGAGTAAGATTAACAGGTCAGAGAAGAGGCATATTTTAACTTATCCAATTATTTTCAAAAATATTTATACTCTCTTCAGGTATATGAGTGCCCAGATCCTCAGAATGTTGTCTG
Organism: Ctenodactylus gundi; assembly: GCA_004027205.1. Lineage (NCBI taxonomy): Eukaryota > Metazoa > Chordata > Mammalia > Rodentia > Ctenodactylidae > Ctenodactylus > Ctenodactylus gundi. The sequence goes on along the minus strand of PVKB01003945.1, from coordinate 109,460 downwards.
CTTTCCATGCATATTTTTAATAATTTATAGTCTACTAAGGAAAAATAGTATTTTGTCATTTTTAAACAGCATTCTCCAACTCACAAGAAATTTTAGCATCTGAACACATATTTGCTTATCTTCTGCACTATGCCTTTATCAATGTCCTTTTTATATCCTGTGTACCTTTTCTATTAAAGTATTTAGACTTTTTTCTTACATACTCTTATGAACTCTTTCTTATAGAAGTTAAACTCTTTGCCCAGATAGGCTGGCAGAAATTTTGAAATCTTTTCTTATAATTACTTACTCAGCAAAGAACATAATAGTATTCATTTTCACAGAGAAATTGACAGTGCTTCAGTACCAGAAATAGTTTCACGTGATGGAATAACTGCTTTAGGTTGAAGTAAGTGCACTGAAAATGCCTACGTGGAAGCCTCAACCCCCAGTGTAATGGTATTTGGAGGTGAGTTCTGAGAGACAGTTAGGTTGTGAGAATAGGGCCAACATACTGGAGTCAATACCTTTGTAATGGTATGCACTGTCTGCCTGCCATGTGAGGAAACGAAGGAAAGTCGGTTACCTGAACGCACAATGAGAGGCTGGCCCTCTATAAGCCTGAAAGACAGCACTCACTAAAAACCATCTGTCCTTTTGCCTTGAAGCTGGATGTATAGCCTCCAAAGCTCTGAGAAAATTTATAGCCTCCAAAGCTCTGAGAAAATAAATTTCTGTTGTTTAAGTCATTCTGTTGGCAGTATGTTGTTGTGGCAGCCTGAGCCAACTAAGTCAATAACATAAACTCTAAGATTGTGTTGCCTAAAAGACAGAGCATAGTTCAGCTTCTCCAGTTGTTTGGACACTTCCAATCTGCACGATGAATCATTACTAACCAAACACTCCTTTTGGCACTCCAGGTCTCCAGCAGAACTCAGGACTGAGAACATAGAACACCCCCATCTTCTCATGCACATCAAACATATTTCTGCCCCTGAAAACCTAGAATTTCAGCTGGAAAAACCTCTGACAGCTGGTAGGACTCAAATATTTCAGGGCTGCAGATAGTCCAGTTTTCTCTACTCACATGCCTGGTGCTTTGGTCCTAATGACTTGAAAGATGATTCAGCTGAGTTCATCAGATGGAATGCCTACTCTTGGCCTGTTCATGTGACAGACTTCCCTACTCCAGGGTGGCCTCTGGACAGTCAGTTCTAAGTGAAAATATGTTTGTGAACAAGGCAGAAACAACTTGACCTTTTATGACCTTGCTTCAGAAGTCAAATAACATTATCACTGTATGTTATCTAAGCTCACACAGATTCAAGAAGAGAAGACATAAACTGTTACCTATCAGTGGGAGCAAAATTGAATTTATGGACATGTTTTAAGCTGTCACATACAAATACAAACATATATGTAAATATAAATATGCGTGCATATATGTGTGTATTAAATCTCTTTTAAATTCCTTTAATTCTTACAACAAACCAATTGTTACACAGTATTTTGTTGTCTGGGCTGATACAGCACACACAGACCTACATAGCTAATTAAGTAGTGGAAACAGGATTCAACTCCACCTACAGTAAAACCCATGTTAATTCTGCTAAAGCATACTGACTTGAGAGGACTCACCATTAATTTGAACATTCATTATTGCCACTCTAATAATTTTGAGTTGTAGCTCTTTTTATAGAGATTGAGCTCCTTTGGAAATAAAACTAAGCTGGATGAGATGAAATTGTGTTCAATGAAATAAGCATAATTTACAAAACAGATATAGCCCAGGTCGACCTTGAGAACTCCAATTGAAAGCAATCATGTTCAGGAATCAATTTACCCTGCGGCCCGCGTTTTCTAGACTAATGGGGTAGGAGGCTCCTGGGTAGCTTCTTGTCTCTTCGCTAGAGCTGCGGATGCTGCTGGCACATCTGCCCAGTTCACTCTTCCTTCTCGGTAAGCCTCAGCTGACCTGAATGAGCTGAGAAATTGACTCAGCCCTTTGTTTCATCTTGCTTGTAAAGACAAAGCTACAGATCGTGCCTCTAGAGTGGAGCAAAGAGAACTCGGGCTACTGGAGTCTCTCAATCAGTACTAATCGTAACGGCCTATTCTGCCGTGTGCGCGGCATGGGGAGACGGCTGACAGGAGCAACCTTCCCACGCCAAGTTCATTTGTGCTGAACATAGAGAAGCAGCTGATGAACACCATTCGGACAAGTCAAGTTGAGAATGAAACCTTCTGGTCTGTCAGTTAAGAGATCATTCGAACCCAGTCATCAACCCAGGAGGTTGATGTTGAAAGAAAAAAGAGCAGAATAATTAATAATATCAAAAATGCATTTTGTAAAAAGGCTATGAACTACCATGCTAGGTCATCCCAAGGTCATTTAATTCACAAATGATAATGACTTTAGCAAGATGTTTTATGACTTATTCTTTTCATTCCCGCTGAGGGTGGGCATAGGGGGGTGCGTATTTCTGGGTGAGACCGCACGTCAGTAATGTGTTCCAGGTCTGTATCAATGAGATTCATACGCTGATAAAGTCTTGCTGGGACTTTTGAAATTGCTGCGAGTGAGGAGACAAGAGATCACTTTAACAAGGAGGGTCAGATCAAAAGGGAGTTCAAAGGAATACATTTTCTCTCAAGTAAACAATCCTGTCAGGGTCTAAATCCTTTGTACAATTTAAACAAGGGAGTAGCAATAACTACAACAACGAGAAATCTGGAACAGCTGTAAAATTCAACACTGGCATTGAATGCATTATCGCTAATATTCAAATGAGCAACTGCTACCAAATTGATCTGTCCCCTTGGGGTACATGTTGTCACATTGTCAGAAGATAGAGCAGATTTCTTTCTGTCCTTGTGACGGAAGAGGCTGTCATTAAAATATCTGGCACAATTTTATCACATAGAACCAACGAAAGAAAAAACAGACAAAAGCTTGTGTGGGTGCCCGAGTGGGTGAGCGGGCCCAGGTAAAAAGCGAATAACAACCAGGCACGGGGAGGTGGTGCGCATTTTTAATCAGCTGCTACAGCCTCTTCTGAGGTAAGGAGCTATATTGTATAATTCCACTTGAAAGTGTTTCAAGAGATAAAAATAATTGAAGTCCCGGTTTTATTTGATGATCTGGCCAAAAACAATATCAGCAGAGATGGCATGTCTTGTGTATTGATTGACTGCTGTGACTAGGTGGGATTTGTCAAGATAGACGCTCAGGCGGTCTCATTGGATCCTCTCTTTTTTTCTCTGTTGGTTTGTTTTGTTTGTTCGTAGTAAAGGGAATTGAACCTAGCATCTTTGCACTGAGTTATACGCTTTTATTATTATTCAGTTTTTGTTTTGTTTTGAGACACGGCCTTGTTAAGTCACTGAGTTGCTCAGGCAGGGCTCAGGCCCGCCATCCTCTTGTCTCAGCCTGTCAGAGTTCTGGGATGACAAGTGTGAGCCACCAGGCCCGACACATTGCTCTCTCTCTTCCAAGCGTAATGACTGGCACCTACTTGGTATCTAATAAGTATCAAATCAGTTAACACTGGAATTATTGCTAGGCTTTTTGTTAATTAGAACAAGTTATTTGAGGGCTGAGACCCAGTGAAGCAGTGCTTGCTTAGCCTGGGAGGCCCTGGGTTTGCTCATTGGAACAGCAGGAAAAAAAGAAAAGGAAAAGATACCTGATATTGAGTCTAAAATAAGAAACTGCAAATATGGAACATTTGAATCCTTACCAAATCTACACTCCATTCTGCTATTAATTATATGTATATATACTTTTTTTCTCAAAGAAAAAAAATAATGAAATTACGTTTTAGCTTGTTCTTTTGTAACTTTTCCTCTAATATATGCCGGAATTAAATTAAAAAAAATTAATTCAGTGAGACCAAAGTAAAATTCCAAAGGGAGTTAAAAGGAGAGGGTGATTTGTCTTTTGTATGGACAAAATCAAACATAAGGATGGGGATAGCTCAGTTAGTAGAGTGCTTTCCTAGAGTTCTGGAAGCCCTAAATCCAATTCCCAACACTGCATGAAAACCAACCAGACAATAACAAAATAAAACTAACTGACCCACAATCCCAAATAGAGTTTTCTAATTCCTAACTACATAATCAGCAGTAATAATTGTCATTGTCTCTAGACTTTCAAACACAATATCAAGTCACACAGGTTACTAAAATAAATTATTTTCATTATTTCTTTTTAATGAATGAATGAATGTAAAACAGTGTTTTTCCCCATAAGACATTTGCTTTTAAATGGATATTTTATTGTTTATTGGGTTTTTTTGTATTTTTTAGGATGCTATAAAAAAAGTCACATTTCCTTCAACAACCAAAAGTAACATGCGAAAGTACTTTAATCTATGAAAAGATGAATTTTCTGAAAACTATTAGAGCAATGTATGTCTCTTGCTTTAGTAAAACCAAAAATATAAATTTGCTAATTGTTTTGTGAAATCTTTTTACATACAATTTGGAACTGACAATTCCCTTATGAAGTAGATAAAGAAGCTTAATATTTTGCTATGACTAATTATTATTAATATTGTCATCATTACTGTTTGGGTGATCAAGCCCAGAGGCTTCACACTAAGCTATATCATCAGCTCATTTTTAGTTTCGATATTGAGATAAGGTCTCCCTAAGTTGCTAAATTGCCCGAGCAGGACTGGAATTTGAGATTCTCTTCCGTCACCCTCCTAGAGGGCTGGGATCATACGCCCACATCACTGGACCTGGCTTCTATTATTGTCTCACAAATAAGGAAACAGTCTAGGTGAGTTGAGGAAAATTGTTGACTGTTCCACAATTGGAGAAGGAGGTTAGAAATAAGATCTTCTAAATCAACACTCAAGGTATATAATGGTCATCAGTTCTAACTGACTACTCTACATTAGTCTTTGTGTTGTTGAAAGAAAGACTGGATATATCACAAGAAACAACATAGAAGGTCAAGGTATTCTTTTTAACAATAAGATGATTCATAGAAAAAAAGAAAAAGTACCATCCCAGGATTACAATGCCACTGAGGCTTATAGAAAACAAAACAAACAAACAAACAAACAAACAAAAAACCATTATGAACTGAAGGTCACTGGCTCTTACCAGACTTCTGAAAACTGATTATGATGGAAACTAATTGTTCAAGAATCTCAGAGATATTTAATGAATTCTGCAAGTAGTCCAGATTCAGGATGTCAGTTGTCTGATGTCAGTTTTACGTGGATTTTTATTTAATTCGGCAGAAAACCATTCATTGAACGCCTACTCTGATCCAGATACTTCCGCAGTGTTGAGAAGACAAAAGTGAATACATGTGGGGAGAAAAACAAGGAAACAAAATCATTAACTAAAATAAAGCAAATTCAATGTATAAACAGATGTTGCAAGGATCCAGCGGTTAGACCCCTTCTTACTATAAGATACAGATTATGTGTCTAAGTTACTAAGTATGTTCCCATCAAGGGAAATAGTTTGTAAACATGAATCATTCTGAGCATTTATTTATGAAAATAGAGGCAGAATGAGATGAGAGACTCCTTGTTTTCCCCAAGTATCCATCAGTTTAGCACCACTTTGTTATTGCACTGGCCAATATATTGTCCCAAATAATAGATGATGCCCTCTGCTGCAAATCCCTTCTTTCCTCAGGCTGAACTTGCCTTGCTCTTCCAGGCTGTGTGCATTAACATCATCCCTTCTAGGAGACCCTTCTAGGCCTCCCCAGCTCCCCTTGCTCACCATTACACTGCTCACCACCCAATTAATGCGGACCTAAGCACACGTATATACATACATACATACATGCATACATATATATATAGAGAGAGAGATAGAGAGAGAGTCTGCTCTAGATTATGAGTTGCTTAGTGCAGAAAGCAGTCATCTTTGTACTCATAAAATCTAACTTAGACTAGGTGACATGACAGCATCTTCTAGGGGGACATGTGGGAATTTGAAGCGATGCTATTAGCTTTCTCTTCACTTTCCACCCCTACACTCTGTACGTACCACTTCTCTTACTTCCAAATAAGCACAGTCTACCTAACACGCATATGTGCAGTAGAACAGCTGGGGTCAAGGCAGGGCCCTGGGACCTCCCTCTCACCTGATTGCTCAACGAGCCCTTCCTATGTGTATTTCTCAAACTCAGTAAACGTCTGTTTAGAATAAAAAATTTTTAAAGGAGTAATGAAAGGAATAAGGAAGAACTTGAATGGCCACTGTTGCTTTTAATGAAGTCCATTAAGGTATACTTGACATGAAGCAATGTTTTTTTCTTTTCCTGTATGGAGATTGATGAGTTTTGACAAATCTATATTCTTGTAGCCACCATGAGAATCATATTATTATCCGAAAGTAATGCTTTTGAACTACTATGATTGTAAATGAATTCTTTGGGAGAATCAAAGTCAGTGTTGTGGATTGTATAATGTAGCCTGGCATCTTAGATGTCTGAGTACATCTAAACTGCAATTAGGTTGTTTTCTCTTAGTTATATAGTATCCTTTGGTTTTATTTCATTTCCTTTTGGAAGTCTTGGGGCATTTAGCAGACAAGATTTCATTGCTGTTGTTAAAAAAAAAAATCTGGTACTCTAGGTGAGATTGATACACCACCGAAATCAATTATCTCCTCCCAATTAACCTGTGTATCTGTTTTCTTTCCAAAGACTGTCGTAGTAATAGTTTAATGTTAGACTTTAAAAAAAATGACTATTAGTTGCGTCAGGCTGATGCTATACCTTTCCCTTAGTTATTGATTTGATTTCCTCATGCTAATTGACAAGGCTTTCTGTTCTGGGGCCACTTGCTGTGTTCGGATTGGAATGAATCGGACTGTTAATGTAATGGTACAGCAAGCAGCCCAGTGACACCTCCATTGCATGGATGAGGCACTGTCTGAGAGGCACAGTGAGGTCAGCTACTGGCAGAAAGCCACCCACGGTGTCGCAGCAGTGCCCAATCAGATGCCAGGTTTGGGTTTTTTTTTTTTTTTTGCTCTTCTCATTTAATTATAAAATATTTTTTGGTTTTTATAGAATGTCAACATTAAAGAGCAAAAGTGAGAAAATGAGCCGTACATAGCAAGTGGTTTTATTACACGAGTTCAGTAGGTAAACACAATAGTAGGAAGAACGCGAGGCTAAATTTTTACTTGATAGGAAGTCAAAATAGGGCTTTTATCTCCCTGGCCTTCTCTGTGATATAGATTTGATGCTCTTTTCCAGTAATATTTTGCGGTTTCTTTGTTTGCGTAGAATACTTTGTACATGTCCTTTGGGTTTGATTTTAACAAGGCTCTTTAGCGATAAAAAGCACAAATACCTTACCCATCGGCCCACTGTCTTAAGCCCAGCTCAGGCGAGGAGGCCAGAGAAAACTGCACACACCAAGAGATCCTCCCCTCTTGCACCTGGCTTACATGCTGCTTCGACTTCCCCCGGCGTGTGCACAGGTCAGAAACACATCTGATTCCATTTCTGTTGAGAGGCTTTTATCCTGGAACAGGTATGGAAAGAACTCCAGTGAGCATAAAGGGTCTGCATTTCACATGAAATGCATTTAACAGTCCTAACAGGAAAAACGACAAAGCTCTCCGAGGGACCCTTTCAAGGAGAGCCAGCTGCTCGCGGGTGCGCCCTGCGCCCCTGGACCCTCGGCCTCCCTGGCCCCGCTCACGCAGCGCGAGCCCCCCTCCTCCCAGCCCGGCTTTCTCTCTCTGCCTTTCTGGCGCGGCTCCCCCTCCCTCCCTCCCTCCCTCCCTCCCGCCTCCCTCCCTCCACCTTCTGCTCTTCCTCACTCCTTCTCACGGCTGCTTACCTACAGCTCCCGCTGGAACTTGCAGCGTCGACACCAGCCCTGTCCCCCGGCAGCCCGCAGAAGCGCGTCACCGGGGGCAGCGGCCGTCCCACGCCGCGCAGCAGCCAGGTACCCGCCGGAGAAAGCATCTCCCGGACACTGGGACATTGGCCGCCGCCCCCGCGCCCTGCCCGTTCAGGAGCAATGACGGTACGAGAACAGCCGCTGTCGGAGGCCGCGGAGAGCGGGCAGAGGTCCCTGCAGTAGCCGCGGGGCGCGGGCAGCGGGCGGAGGTCTCCGCAGTGGCCGCTGCCGCAGAGTGCGGCGTGAAGACCGAGCCCGCTCGTCTGCCTTCCCTGTCGCGCGGAGAGACACGGGTGGCAGATGCCCAGGCCGGGCGGTGACACCCCGGACCTGGAACCGCGAACTCCCCGCTCTGGAGAATGGTAAACAAAGACATGAACGGGTTTCCGGTCAAGAAGTGCTCAGCCTTCCAATTTTTTAAGAAGCGGGTAAGCGCCGGTTGCGTCTGTGTCTTTTGTGTCCCGTTTCTCTGACATGCTTCTCTGCACGTTGGTCGGAGGTGATGAGCCTGGGCTCTGCGGCTCGGCCCGCGGGACGGCTTCGGGCGGCAAGGGTCCAGCCGAGGGCTGCCCCTGCCTGGACTCGCGTTGGCCGGGAGCTGCGCGGCAGGAGGGGCTGGGCGGAGGTGCTTCCGAAGGGTCTGAGCAGGCAGGGGGTCTCCCGTCCTGCCCTTACAGGGACGCTCGAGAGAAGGGGCTTGAGCAGTCAGGGCCAGTACTGCGGCCAGGGCGGTGGCGGAACTGTCCCCCTCCGCCCTTGTCTTTAAAGGAGTCAACTTTCCACACCTCCTCGTCCGCCCTCTCCAGGGCCGCACGTTCCTCTGCGCTCCCCACGGCAGCCGCCGTGCTCCCACCTCCGTCCAGCCGGTACCGGGCTGTGCCTTGATCGGTGGTATAAATCGCAAAGAACCCGAGTGACCTTTCGCAGAAATGATGGACTCCAACATTCTGACTCCTCCATTTCAAGTTGCCTCGATTTCGCTTAAGATAGCTGCCTTTTTTTTTTTTTTAAAGGGGAGAGTACTGGAGTAATAATTTAGGGTTATGCTACCATGCCCCTTTATTTTAATTCCTGGTTCCATTCACAGTATTAATAATGTTATATGGGTTGTACATGAACATCTCGCCTTTTGTGTGTGTGCCCATGTGCTTCCCAATAAACTCAGTTCATTGCTAATGGCCACACGGGTGGTTGTACTTCTGCAAATTTATGCTCAAGTCGGGGGTAAGAGCTGATGACTGATGACTGACTTGCTTCTGCAGAGTGTTTCTGAATCAAAGAAGCCTTCCTCCCTGCCACCCCGGCGGCCCGGCCTACTTCACGCCCTGGGGCTCTTCCACCCTAGCGGTCCCCTCCATTCACCCCTGCCCTTCATTCAGGCCCTCTCTGAGCCATGCCTGAACTGCAGCTCTTCAGCGCTCACAGCAGAACAGTGAATCACGGCTGGGCTGCATACCTCCCTGCACTGACGGGGCAAGCTGGGAAGCCAGGGCTGGGAACACCGCAGCGTGTCCGGCCCAGCCCGAGGGCTAGCTGGGGCTCCCACACACCTTCGCTGGGCTCTTCAGTCCAGCAGAATTGCCCGGGGAGTCCACGGCCAAATTGTATGCGTTGAGACCATAACAGAAACAACTCAGGCGCAGGCAGCTGGAGGACCCCAGGCAGGCGAATCTCCTGCTAGGGGCGTCTGCAGGATAAGTGTCCGGAAGTCAGTACAGTGTCACAGGTCTGCAAGGTGCTGTTGTAACCAAAGTACTTCTGTTCAAGGGACTGGCCCCTTTGCGAAGGCAATTTTCGAGAATCAATAAGTACTTTGCTAATTAAAAAATGACCACTATTCCATATTTACACTTTCTATTCCCTTTGGGTTAATTCACTTTTCCTTTTGTTTTCTGAGAAAGGGTCTTGTAAGGGGTCGGTACTGGTCTCTGTAACTCCAAGGCTCACGTCATCCCTCTGCCTCAGTCTCTGGAGTGCTGAGACTGTGGAAGCACGACGATGTTGACCCTAAGTCATTTAGTCGGCGCTACTGAGGGTGTTTTATTTATTTATATTTACTTCTCATTTGTTTAATTCACTCATCTGTCCATTCATTCATTTTGCAGATCGGAGGCTGGAGCCCAGGGCCTTGAGCCTGCTAGCGCTCTACCTTGAGCTGCATGCCAGCCCCAGAGAGCTGTTTTAAAAGTCCTTCAAGTCAAGAATCTTTAATAAACCAAGCAGCTTTCAAGTAGATTTTTTAAAGCTATCTTTTATTTTCTTTACCATAAAAAATGGATTTACTTGCAACGCTAATTTACCATCTGGCTTTGTTTTGCTTAAAAATATAATTTACCAACACACTTTAGTCAGCGCTTCAGAAGACCTTGAATTTTGCAAAGAACAAACCAGGGTTCTGATGTCTTATCTGAGTATTTTCAGAGACAATGAAGCTTCCTTCAAGACAGTGCGCGGGCAGTTTTACCTGACCTCTGAGCTGGGTCTGGCCTTGCTGGAGGTAGATCAGAAGTCCCCCTTGTCTCTGGTCTCCTTGCCGCTGCTCCTCGGCAGCACCTGAAGGACATCTATCTGAGGAGAGTATGACTTTGCGTGACGCTATTGAGAGCCCGGAGGTGAATCCCTTGGCTCTTGTCTACTTCGGTTTATTCCACATTTGCTTCTTCTATTAAATAAGTGACCATTGCAGGTTGTACTACGACTTTGCTTTCATTTTTTTGTTAATTTGTCTTTCACTTTTAAGTTACACAACTAATATATGAACAAGTGTGTAAAACATCGAAACAACACTGAGGTTTGTCCAATCTTCCTCCGCTCCCCAGAGGTAACTGTGCTGATACTTTTCAGACCTTCTTGTTTTTATGTAATTTGTACATACATTCCTCTTCTGTGAATTTACATATATGTTGCTTTTCTGTGATATATATATATATATATATATATATATATATATATTACAAAGCCTTTGTTTTAAGCAAGAACAATCTATTTTATTATTCGTTATTGTTGAAGTTCCTCACATTTGTGCAATATTTTTGACCTAACCAGTCTTACAAGGTAAATCTTTGTCCTGTGTCCACGTTGAACCATGAATAGATTTTGGTTTGGGAGAGCTCAATAAAAAGGTTGAGGCTTGAACACAAATTTTGATTGCAAAATACTTAAAACTGTACTTCCTATGCCTCTGAGACGTTCTAAAGAAACCTACGAAGCTACAAAGGCTGTGGAAGCTGGCCTGTCCTTGTGGCCTTGTTAGTATTGTGTTCAGGTATCATGGCAAGTGATTTCCACATATGATCTTATTAACTGTCATAATAACTCTCTGAACTAAGAAAAATGATTTATGTGTGAAGTGTGCTTTAGGCAGATTTAACAACTGGCCCAAGGTCACATTCCTAAAATTTAAGTCTTGTACAACCTAAAGCAAAGCTTGACTTGTTTTTGTTTGTTTTTGTTTCGGTCCTGAGGATGGAACTCAGGATTTTCATGCCGAGCTGTACCCCAAATTCTGTCCTCCTCCTCCTCCTCCTCCTTCTTCTCCTCTTCCACTTTTGAGGAGGGATCTTGCTAAATTGTTATATTACCCAGGCTTTGGCTTGGAATCTTTCTACCTCAGCCCTCTGGGCACGGTCACCACACCTAGCTCAATCCTGATATTCTTTTAAGCAGGGTCTCATCCTGTGGCCCAGGTCTGGCAATCCTCCTGCATCAGCCTTCTGAGGTTGCAGCCATGCTTCACCATGCCTGCCTTCTAAGCTTGGTGCTCTTAAGCTGGATGTTTTGATTTTACTTTCTTCTGTCCCTCCCTCAGCTTTCTTTTATTTCTGCACAGATGATCCTCACCCCCCACCCCCCCCCCCACCCCCAGTGTAATCTGTACGCCACTCCACATGCATAAAGCCTGAAAAGGCATCGAGTCTCAGCAGACAAATCTCTCCCAGCTCCTGAGTTGCATCCAGCAGGAAGTCCCAGGGACTGGAGTTGGCAGCACCAAGGAACTCTGGACTCTAGGAATCCACCTGAGTAAAGGTGGTCCTACTGCTACTTGCCCTGTATCCTCTGGGCTTAGGACCCTCATGTTTTAAAACTTCAACTAAGTCAGCTTAATTCCATTTAGCTGAGAGTTGCAAGCCAAATTAGATAAGAGGTCTGCTTTCATTGTCCATTTGTTCTTGAGTTAGCATTAAATTCACATATTTTATCCTCCGAGTCTCCAAAAATTTACCTAATATAAATGGGAAAACGTCCCTACCAGTTTTATTCCGACAATCCAAAAGCTTTAAAAGTTATCAGTCCTGCTAAAAGTAATCCATTTTCATGGATTTAAAGATTTGTTCTTAGCTCAGACTCCCACACAGTGACTCTGAAAATACAAACAAATGACATGTCTTGAACCTTGATAATCCTTTTTAGAAATACACAAGGTGTGTGAAAAAAGTTTTTTATGCTAGTGGTTGTATTATCTTTAGTCAAATTTGAAAGAATAGTAGCCATGTAGAATTTGAGATTTGGAAGAAATCTCAGAAACCTCTTTGACCTCCCTCTTATCAAGATGAAACTGATTGGGAAATAAGTCGTGGACCCCGCTGAGAATGGGACTAAGCCAGGCTTCTCGTGGAAGGTCTTTAACTTGCGGATCTACTGCTTTCCTCTTAGTTATGCCGTCAAACTAGGCCAGCGCTTTGTGCCTCTTCCATTCATCAGCAGCAGCAAATAGACCAGGGACAAAATGTAGCCTTTTGTCTAAAGGGAGCAACAGCCTAGTGCCTACCAACTTTGACAAGACGCTTCTGTCTTGACTCAGTATTTCATGATTACATTCAAGAATTCTTTGTATTGTTCTTTAACAAAAACAGCATTTATGATAACTGTCGCTTATACGGCACTGACCTTTCAAGGATGTATTCTAAGAGCTGCAGGGGACTGGAGGAATAGCACAGCGGTTAGAGTACTTGCTTAGCAAGTGCAGGGCCCTGAGTTTGATTTCTCAGCACCGCATAAGTGGGGATGCATGCCTGTAATCCCAACAGCAGAAGGGTGGCTCTTTGTGGCCCCCCTGGGCAAAGTAGTGAGCTCAGGACCAGCCTGCATTACAGTGAGATCCTGCATACCCCCCAAAAAGAGCTGTAAGTATAATACACATTTATATTCTTGGATTTTAAAAAAGTATGGTAGTTACCAATATTGTCTTGATCTTCCAGATGAGGAAAATACCCTGGAGTTCTCGGTCACGTGGCTAATGCATGGCGGGATCGAGATTTGAATGCACGTCCATATTCTTAGTCCCCACCCGTCCCGCTCCCGTGGCGTTAAAGGAACCAGGATAAGAAACAGTTAGAGAAGTGGAAGGTGGGACTGTCCTGCTTCCGCTTCTCTCAAGCAATGACAAGAAAGGGCAGCGAGGGCGAGGTTTCAGTTTGGCCAAGGTGTTGGCTTTAGCGGAGCTGAGAAATCCAACCCAGCCTCTCTGAAGTGTGACTTTTGTTTTGGATTTTGGCTCTGGGAAGAGACACAAGGGACTCACACGTGCTAGACGAGTGGTCTATCCCTGAGCCACATGTCTCATCTTGTTTTGTTTTGAGACAGGGTTTTGCTGCGTGCACCCCCAAGCCTTGAGCCAGTGATCCTCCTGCCTCAGTCTCCCAAGTGTGGGGTTACAAGTGTGTGCCTCCATAGCAGCTCTGACGTGGTCACTCTTTACTGTTTCATAGCATTTCATAAACAACAGATCTTTGCATTTGATTTCATTTCCGTTTATTCTTTCATGTCTGTTTGAAGCATCTGGATTGAAACAATATGGCTCCTTTTCCTGTGGGAAATGTACAAAGCCTTCTCAAAGGAACGGCTTTTATGGAGCATTTACCAACAATCCCACACTATGGAAAACACTTTGCTTGTATAATAGTCAGAACCGCTCCTGGAGGCCCATTTCATTGCCAAGGAAATTGAGGGCCAGAGAGAAAGTTCATTCAACATCACAGAGCTAGGAAGAGGTGTATCCACAATTTGAATTCAGGTAGTCAACTTTAATCCCATCAATCTACATGTTTGCCCCTGGAGTGCCTACCGCTGTGATCCCAGTTCTGCTGTGGAGATAGCTTTTTGTACTTGACACTATACTTGTTCTTCCCCCCATTTTATTGATATGTATAAGCACAAAATTTAATGTTTACAATGAAGTTGAGCATTTTGTGCACCTACGTATCTTGTCAAGATGACAAGGACTTTCCCACTCTCCTTTTGTCCCTCCCCCTGTTGTGTGTTCTTTTGACCTCTTTTGGAAATATTCCCAGGAGGGATCTCGCTGGATCGAAGGGGATATTTATTTCCAGTCTTTGGAGAGATCTCCACACTGCTTTCCAAAGTGGTAGTATGAATTTACATTCTCACCAGCAGTGCAGCAGGGTTCCTCAATACCATCCCATTCCAGAGAGAATGCCCTATATTGACACTATACTTGTGACCACAGCCCAGAGATTTTTTTTTTTTCTTCTATATAGGAAGGGTTTGTTTTCAAGTACTTTTAGTGGCAGAAAGAGTACTTTACAGCAATTCACAAGTCTGTCTTATATTTGCAATGTATATTTGTTTGATCATATGTCCTGAAACCACGGTAGAGACTCCACTGGTTTCTGCTCTGATTTCTTCAAAAGTAGCAAAATGTTGAGTTGAGGTGCCCCATCCTTCACTCCCTCCCAGGCATGTCCCCCCAGCAACGCATCAACCCTCTGACGCCATTGCACTGTTCATTGTCTGTAAGCTCCCACAGGGCAGGAAGGTCTCAAGGGACAGAGAACCGTTACCTGGTGCGTCATAACCCCCGCTTATCCAACCACATGTCTTGAATCCTCAAAACCAGCGAATGAATCCTTGTATTTCTGTGTCATTACTACACTGGTTTTTCTCTTCCATCCTTCCTTCAGACAGGTCAGTGGCTTAGAAACTAGCACATAATAGCTCTACACTTGGATATGGATTAGTATAAATTAGGACTAACAAATAACTATTACCTGGCTTGGAGATAAGTCGCCACTGCCCCTCAGCAGAGGCAGCTACTTGAGGAAAATAGACCACAGTTTGTTGACTGAATGCACCATTATTTCTATGATATTTTCTTGTCATGTCAAATAAGGTAGAAATGCTAATGAATTGCTAATCTCTTTTTTATTGTGTATTCATATAAGGCACTGATGCGATATCTGCATATACATTCTCTTCCTAAAGCCCTAAGTCTTTCCAGATATTTTCGTTTTTGTTTTCTTTTTCTTCTTTTTCTGTTTGTTTGCTGGACAAAGAGTCCCGAGCCTAGTGCACGCCGAGTGCGGCAGCCTACCTTCCTGTTCAATGCCCCGCAGCCTGTGTTGCAATGTGTTTGTTGGGATGTGGTGTTCTGAAGACGGCACAGTGTGAAGAAAGGACCAAAGTCAGACAACTAACCGCTAAGGCTTACAGGGTTTAGACTGAGCAGGCTGACCTCTAAAAACTGTTTGGCCAGGTGAGGAATTAGTCTCGAAGACCACAGGTGCAGGTGATGAGCCTTTTCATGGGATAGATAGCGTGTCTTGTGGAGGCTCTTGAGAAAGTCCTGTCATAGGTTGTTGCTGTGTTGGAAAACGTTAGAATGGAAAATGTAGCAGAGTTCCTCGAAACACTGTTCCATTTTTTAAAGAAGTGATGTTCAAGTGTAGCTGTCACATGTAATCCCAGGGTACAGGACATTCAGAGCTCACCCATTATTTTAAGACCTATGAGTGCTGAGCAAGGTCAATCAACACTATACGGGTAGAGTTCAGCATGGTGGAACGTACTTGGAGTCCCAGCTCCTTGAGAGACAGAGGTGAGATGACCGATTGAGCTTAGGCGTGCAGACCAGTCTGGATAATATAGTGAGACTTTTCTGAAACAGCAACAACACCAGGCCCGATGGCCCAGCTCTATAATCTTAGCACTCTGGAAAGCTGAGATAGGAGGATTGAAAATTCAAGCCCCTCCTAGGCAAATTAATGACATAGCAAGACCCCATCTCAAAGTTAAAATAAATAAAGCCTGTGGATGTAGCTCAGTGTGAAGGCCTGGCCTCGATCCCCAGTACCAAAAATAGAAAGAGGAGCTGTACAAGGAGGGAGGGAGGGCAGCCATTAACAAGCAGGTCCCTGATTGGACAGTTCTGATGTTGGAAACATAAAGGAAAGAACTGTACTGTATTGGGAATTGGATCAATAGAAAAGGTCAATCAGTGATTGACCTTGGCCAAGCTAAAGATAGCTCACTGGAAGAAATATTGAAGGAACTTATTTAGCATTATTTTAAAAAATACATGCCAGTTGATTTTTAAAAATATGCCTAAAATATCTGATGTTAAGTATCACCATTCCTAACACTAGCAGGAAAGACCCTGACTTTCGAGTGGCATGCTGTTTCCTGCCTGTCAACAAAAGCTTGTCCTCACTGCTGGACTGTTGGCTCCTCACAGCTGTGGGATTGAAGGCCCGTACCCATTGCAGGTGGGCTGGGAAACCTCAGCTCACTGGGCACTTCCGCTAATGTGCTATACCTGAAGGATATCCAGGATCTCTAGAGACTCACTTCCTTCCTACCTGAACAGCAATCTCTCTAGGCCTTAGCTCCTTCCAGCCCAGAAATAAGAAGGACTGGTGCAGCTACCTGCCCTGATGCTTGTCAAAGAGAAGATCTACCACCCAGTGGCCAGCCTTCCGTGGCAGGCTGTGCAGTGATGCTGGCAAGATGTGTTTGGGGAAGGAGGGGAGGAGAGAGATGAGGACAAGGAGGCAGGGGGTGGGGGCGTTGAGGGAAGGTAAGCAGATAGTAGGGCGAGTTAATTGCGCGGGGGACCTTCCTGCAGCTGCCTTAGCATTTGGCAAAAGGAATGCTGTTAGAGTTTGTTTATTCTTACACCTGTTTCTTTGCAGCATTCTGAAACGACTTCATAAGTATTTGCAACAAGAGGAATGAAAATCAGCATTGTTACTAGAGTAGTAGGGAAGTCTTCCGTTTGGCAGGACGAGCTGCCAACTTATTATTTTTATTGCTTTCCAGAGCCTGTTCGGATTTATTTTTTTGAAGAGTCAACTTAGAGACTTCGATAGTATCAAAGTCACCTTGGCCTCTTTTCTCTTCCTAGGTTAGGGCATTCACCCAAGATGCCATTTGTTTTGGCAAGTGACTTGGTTATGTGGTCTCTCTCTCTCTCTCTCTCTCTCTCTCTCTCTCTCTCTCTCTGTCTCAGGAGATATGCTTATAACAAGACAAAAGGAAAAAAATTCAGAAGTAATGTATCCCTAGGCTCAGCCTTTATTTAAAAAGATAAAACTTATGTTCTAACCTGGACTGAAGAAACATCTTGCTTCTTCTGAGTCTATCTGGGTGAGGTCAGCTAGTGTAGAAGGCCTTGACAAAGCAGAACTTGTAATTTCTACAAATACAAAGACGACAAAGATTCTTAAAATTGTTAAAAAATTTAGACTCAAGTCAGTGTAGGACCAAAAAATTTTAAATGTCAAGGAAGATTTTTTAAAATGAAAATTTAGAATAGGATATAAATAGGAGTGTATATTTTTATCCACAAATATAATCTCTTTCCTAGAATGATCTTTCTAAAAACCCACTAATTTTCTTAGAAAACCTGACTTTTCTGGGACAGTACATTTTGGGTTGTAATATTAAAAGCAGAAAAGAAAACTATGAATGAACAGCTTCCAGGGTAGGCAAAAAGATCAAGGGAAGGCTAAGCAGCGAAATATGGAGCGGTAGTATGAAAATAGAGACATTCAAAAATAACCTCTAAGCCTCATTTATCATTTCTGAAGTTTGAAATACGAATTTCCTGAGACTGGAGCTTGTCTGTGTTATTCGCAGCTCTGTCCGTGTGCCCAGCAAGTGCACAGTAGACAATATGTAGTTGGTAAGTCAATGAAGGCACATTGATCACGGGATTTGGGGGAAGAGGTAAGACCTGCGATTGCGATGTCATGACTTGGGTAAGTGAGAAGTACGATGAAGAAAAGCAGTAAAAATGAAAAGAAAACCTCAGAGTGATTTTTACTGCCTCAAGTACTGCCGTTTGGCATTATAATCAATAAAAGCAAAGAATAAGAAGCTAACATGTTAATAAATTAATATACTCAAAAAGAAGGCAATGCATAACACTTTTTGACTAAGCTTATGGAAACTAGATTTGAGTATTAAACACTAAACTGACTCTGTTTTGATTATTAGTTTGGAATTTGTAAAATTTTAAATTGTATATAGGTATGTATATAATTTATAATAAATTATCTAAATTAACTTTTGAATATATATATATGTATGTATGTATGTATGTATGCTAGGAATTAAACTCAGGGCGTTGTGTTATGTCAAACATGTCTAACCAATGAGATGCACCCTCAGCTCTGAGTAATTTTTTAAAAATCCCCTTGAAACAAATTTAACAGCTTACTTTGTAGACACCTGTATCGTTATATAAATTTTGCTATGATTAATAAGATTAGAGAAAATATTAATGATTTACCAAAGAATGTTTAGCGAAATCATAAAGTTTATGAAGTTAAGAAATTATCGAAGATACCTAGGAAACTTAATTCATACGGGTAAATTATAGATTATCTAAACCAGGAAATGAGAAAAGCTTCAATTTTCTCAGGGAAAAGAACATTGTACTGGTTTGTCAGGGCCACTGTTAACAAACTACCACAGATTGGATGGCTTAACCAAGAAGAACTTGCTGTCTTAGACTTGTGGGGGCCACAGATCTTCAAGCCTTTCTTCAGCTGAGAAGCAAGGCTCTGTTCTGAGTCTCCCCCTCAGCTTATGGATGGCCAGTTCCTCCCTTTTTCTGTATCTCAGCAACTCCGTATATCTGTATAAATTTAGGCCTCACCTTTAGGGCCTCATTTTTACCTGGTTAACTCTGTCAAAAGTCTCCAAATCAGATTGATAGTATAATTTTGCTCTTGAATGCCTCCCAAAGGTCATGTGTCTAAGGTTAGGTTGCCAGACAGGGTGCTATTGGAAGATGAGGAAACATTTCGTAAGGTTTAGTGGAAGGAAGTTACGTTGGGGAAGCCCTTTGAAGCAGTTATAGGGACCCCCAAACTTTTCCTTTCTCTCATACTGGCTGCCAGGAGGCAAGGAATTTTCTCTGCACACATCTGCCCTGATGGACTGTCTCACCACAGACCCAAAGTCAACAGGGCTAACCAACCAGAGAGTGAGACCTCTGAAACTGTGAGCCAAGAAAAACAAATTTTTCTTTCTGCAATTTATTATTTCAAGCATTTTGACATAGTGACAGAAGGCTGGCTCACAGGGCCACATTCTGAAGCACTGGAGTTAAGATTCTATTATACAAATTGGGAAGAGGGTGACGGTTGACCCCATAAGAGAAGTATTTCCCTTTTTGGTCATTTAAGCTCTGTGCCGGAAACAGAGCATTCACCACAAGATGAACTGCAAGGTGGAACTGGTTACTTTGTTAAAATTATCAGTGGTTTCTGATAAACATAGAACATTGCAAAAAAGATCTATAATTCTGTAGCTATCAAGTGCAACAGGGAAGACCTACATTTCCATTAGAAATATGCCCTCTACCTCCTAATACAGGTGATAATGGGGAGAAATATCAAGTGAGTAGTAATTAAAGAAAAACGGTGCTAATTGTTAGAATACTTCTAGTGAGCTAGATGGCTGATAAGATGACACAGCATTTTAAAGATTACAACTAAGGAAGAGCAATCGGTAAATCAAAAATTAATATAATCACTTCCTTCTTCGAAGCACTTGGCTACCGAGATTAAATGTTCCAGAGTAATAGGTAGCACCTGCGCTCGTTGTACACAAGAACTCAGTTATCAGCTTTGGCACGGCAACCATATCTAATCTGTTGTTCTACTAATCAATTTTTTACGTAAAAGGACCCACACCTTCTCTATATTGTCATTAGTAAGAGGGAACAAAATGTTGAATCAGTCCCTTGAAATTAACCCTTCTGCACTGATCTCAATTAGATGAACTTTCAGACTGTGCGTATTTTTCCTCATCTAGTACCTTGGCAGGTACTTCTTAGATTATGTATTTTATTCTTTTTCAAGAAATCCAAAAGAATACAAATTTATAAGGTAATGCCTCCCTAAAATCGTTTTACTTTGAATGACAGATTCAGAATTTGTTCCACAAGTTGGGTTGAAATCCCACCACCACTATTTTTTTTAAGTATTTTCATCAACAGTCACATGAGTTGAGAACATTTATTTGTCACTGGCAGTAGAAAAGAGGACACCAAAATTACAAATTTCTCTCTGTCTTCCCTTCCATTTGTTCTTTAAAATCTTGGGTTGTGTCTCCCATTATATGCTCTAAATTTATAGCTCCATGTACTTCAGTTTTATAGCAACTGTCAGTTATAATTACATATTGATGTAGTGTTTTAATTAATGCCCTTCTGAACTATGATCTCTATAAGGTCAAAAAACATCATTTTATCTTCGTTATAAATAATCCCCAGGGCCTGGCTCCTGGGGGGTTATTCTTAAATCCTTGTTGAAACAAAGAGTATTTCATAAGACATTATTAAAGTCTTTCTAAGGAGAAAGAAGCGAATGTAGAAAACTACATAGAAATTAAGAGCATTTTGCTTTGTATTTTCTACGGTTTGTCTTAACATTTCATCATCTAAGACCTATTTGTATTCCCAATAACACCTTGTTTGTTAATATCTCATCATATCTTTTAACACTTATAGTTTCTCATGAAGGCATCATGTAATAAATTGAGCTCATAATTTAAGTGTAGGTAGAAGATCATTCTTTTTGGAAGACAATCACATTTAGTGTGAAGTAATCTCTCAGGTTTGCCTCAGTTGCCAGGAGACTCAAAGCTAAATTTGAAGGTAAATTTAGCAAACTAGACAAAGCCTTAGAAATAACTTCTCAGTTGCAAGATTTTATCTTAACCTTGTGCTTTCATTATATTTTAAAACCCTTGTTATATGTATCTCATTGTAAACTCCCTTGGGTATTTTGAAAATAAAGAAGAAAACATCTAAGATAAAAATTTAAAAAGCAACTACCATGTACTAGTTTCAAGTAACGGAAGTAGAGAATGATTACACTAATACATTGCTGTGATTATAATCTGCATCCTCAGGAGAATTCTGGTCCTAAAATATTCAGGGCTTCTCTTCTACATTTTCTTCTTAAAAACATTTGCACCAGGCCAGCTGAAACTAACCACTGGAGCAAAGCTCACTTTTTCTCATCTTATATATATAACATAATCCGTTTGGACTCAAAAACATAGGAATGTTTTCCATACGTCCCACCTTTAAAATATAGTATAATTTTTTCAAATTCTACCCAATCATATTAAATTAGGTAGAATCTCAACGATGACCAATTTGTGATACCTGAGTATCTGAGAGTCTCTACCAAAAACAGCTATTGATGAATTTCTATCTAATATAATTTAATTGCAAATTTTGTTATTGTTTAATCTTCCTGTGTTGACAAGTCGAGGCTTGAAATCCATTTGAAATTCTAAATCACCATCCCTGTCGTCAGTGACATACACTTTAATTTCAGCAATTTGTTAGCCTGAGAAAGAAATCACAATGCAAGACCAGCCTGGGAAATTTAGTGAGACTCTGTCTCAAAACAAAAACTTAAATGGAAACTGAGAATTTAGATTGAGCTCAGTGGAAGAATGTTGACTTAGCCTGTGTGAGACCTTGCGTTCAATCTCTAACACCATCAAAAATAACAGCAATGACAACAAAAAATATCCCACAAAAGTACTTTATGTATGTAAGTCAACCCTCTGAAATGATCTTTAAAAATCCTTGTATTGACCTCTGTTCACCAAAGTATTTATTTCACCTGTCTTTTTCTAAAATGTTATTTTAATCTAGAGATCTTTTTATACTTCTTTTCTCGTGTGGACACTTAGCCACATCATGTTGACTGTAGAGGGCTCCTCCCACGAAACTCACTTCTGGATCTGTGCGCCCGCCCTAGCTTCTCCTGCTTCCGGGAAGTTCTTAGCTCCGTTTCGGACTCTTCTCTCCCGTGCCACCACTGCTTCAGCGAGGCATAGGTGTGGTCCTTCTTAGCTAACTAGCCTCCCCCTTTCTGTTGGCTCACAGTCTCCATCTTTCTCAGGTTTTCATCCAGTCCCCAGCCCCTCCTTCCCACCTGCAGTACACAAGTGCGTGCATTTCTGCGCTTAATTAAATAATCCAAGTATCTTCCATCAATGCCTCAGTTCTCTGAGTGCCAGCTCCACCTTTCCAGTCGTCTGTTAAATATTCCCACGGAAATATCACAGAACCTTGAACTCACGGTGTTCAAAACCTGCATCTGGGTATTTTCCCCTCTCCTCGATTACTCCCATTTTAATACAGGAAGCGGCCAACCACGGACCTGTTCGAAGCCGGAAGCTAGAAGTCATTCCTCTCTCCTTTAGCCGCATCAGCGCCACCCATCAGCACAGCCTAATGAGTTGACCTCCAGAACACATTTATTTTAAATCTGTTTCCTTTTTACTTGCAAGACCTATACCTCAATGCCAGCTATCGCCATCTTTGCCCGGGCTCTCTAACAATCTCCTCGTCCACCTCCCTCCTCCGCTTTCCATTCTTAGCTCAAGGAACTCAGAGCACTTCAGACAAATAACAGCTTCCCTGTGGTAATGACGTTTCCCTGAGGATCATAGCGTCGGGGAAGGGGAGGCATGGCCATCCCTGGCGTCACACAGAGAAGTAGCTAACGTGGTAGCAGAAGCAGCCTTCTTCTTTGCAGCAGTGAAGTTTCATTCTCTCAGCCGTGTAATCATTTTGCGTCTTTCCCTTTGGACTCACTTTCTTCTGTGGGAGAGAAAAGCAGTTTTACTTTGCAAAGACAGGGTACCCGGAACCCAGCGAGAAGAGCTGACGCCGAGGTGCCTGGGGGTAAGCTGTGTTTTACATCCTCACCTATAGCTGAGGCAAACAAACAAACAAAAAAGTCTCGGACACTGGTAAAGGGACTAGGGGCTGCGAACTCTGTCGTAGGAGATGTCACAGGAAATGGCCTCATTCTTTCTTTGAGACTAGAACAGCAGATATTACCTAATCATGGAGTATCATGGAGTATTTCCAGTTCGAGAATCTTTCTTTTCTAAGTGGTTTACTAAGCCAGACTGTAGTCTAGGGATCCTATTTCTTTGAGTTATACCTGAAGTGTGAGTGTAAGTGAGGAAGAGCTGTCTTGGGAAATATATATATATATATATATATATATATATATATATATATATATATATCGTATCACAGGTTGGTTTACAGCTGAGTCATATTGTACACCAAGCCATCAAGCAGACATATTGACGTGGTTTTCAGTGTCATCAGCACACCTTAACTTAGCCTCTACACTCCCGGCCACACCTCTCCACCTCTGTTACTCAGGAAGGCACTGAGCCCCGTGCCTTGTCCTCCTAGTCGTCTACCACGAGCTCCTCCTTCTGTTTACACGGTTCACCTTCACCCTGCTCATGGCTAAGTTCTGCGTAATCTTCTAGAGCTCACTGTACTTCCAAGTGATCCTTGACGCTTACCCAGCTACAATGAAATGCACAGCTTACTACCTTCAAATGCCTCTTGGACTCTCACTAAGCGCTAATTTATAGCAATAACTATTCTTCATTGATTAGCTATGATATACTAGTGTAAGTCACATATATACAGCATTTGCTTCACCAAATCTTCTGTGACGATCTCTCCGTTAGGACTCAAAGCCCAGCAATGCGTGACCCTCAGCCTTACTTTACCAATGAGGATACTGAGCATCAGAGAGCTGAAATAACCTCCCTGCAGTCACTTGGGTAAAAAGGCTTGGCTCATCTGCTGACATTGGAGATTCTCTTTCTATCATATCACGTCACCTTTCTAGCAACTTCTATGGTTTTCTTCACTTTTCTTTTCTTTCTTTTTTTCCCCTTGTCTTCTCTTTGAAATACCATCTGCGATATAGTTCAGGCCAGCTTGAATTTGTTGTGTAGCCCAAGCTGGACGTTATCTCACAATACTCCTGCCCCGGCCTCCTGAGTACAGGGATTACAGACATGTGCCACTGTGCCTCATTCGACTGTAGTTGTTCACTGGGCTGTGTGGGCCGGCCATCTACTTCCTTCAAACCTGGAGAATGTTGAAATGGAGTGTTTTGTTCTCATGCTAGAGTCGTCAGCCTTCAGTTCAAGAGCAGAGGGGAATCCAGTTTTGTCAATTTTCCTGAGTAGCTTTGAGTACTGCTCCCGTTTCCTTACTGTCAGCATGCACCACCATTTCCCTGGCTTAGGCCACCTTGACACTTTCCTGAAAATGGCTCCTAAATGACCTCTTGCTGCCAGGCTTGTCCGTGGAACCCTCCAAATTACAGTCTAGAATGGATTTTAAAGTATATATTGGAGCTTAATATTCTTGTGCTTAAAATATTTCATTGAGCATGTGTGTGAGGCCCTGAATATAACCCTTAGCACACCCACACACACCCACACACCCACAAACCCACACCCACACCCACCTCAAAGTAAAGACCTGCTGTGTTATCACTGACAGCACGGAGGGTGTCTAAGATGAGCCCCAGTTCACTACTCTGGCCCTTCGTCTCCCTGATCTTCCTTCTTCCTCCTCTTCCCCTGAGCCCTACTCCCCCGTTCGCCCCACGCGCAGATCTTCCCAAATGTTCCATTCCGTCATCCACTCAGCAGCTCTCTCTTAGCCCAGGGTCCACAGATCCCTGGGGACAAGGGGACATCTATGGAATTGAAAACATACAAGAACATAAAACTGTTTGTTTTCATTAATCTTTCACTGGAACCTAATACCTCTTCCAATTATGAATACTGTCAACAAAGAAGTGTAGCTTTACCAGCACCTGCACTGTTTTTCCATAATAGAAACATAAGTACTTTCATGATACAGAACAGATGTTGAAGGTATCAAAATATATAATATGCTTATCATTTCTAAGAAATTTACAGTAATTATTAGCTTTCCCCTAGACATTATCTAATCCATCATTAAAGAATCTCATAGAAGCTGGGTGTGGTGGAGCATGCCTGTAATCCCAGCACTCTGGGAGGTTGACGATTGCAAGTCTGAGCCCAGTCTGGGAATTTAACAATTTAGTGAGCTTTGTCTCAAAGTCAAAAAGAGAAAAGGGCTGAGGATGTATCTCAGTGCAAAGGTCCTCAGTTGGATCTCTAGTAGCACAAGAGAGAGACAGAGAGAAAAGGAAGAGGGAAAAATGAGAAAGAAAACATTCCACAGAACAATGAAGTATTTACAAATATTTTGCTGACTGCAGTTATGCATAATTAATACTTTTAAATTAAAAATGCATTCTAGGAAGTGACCCACAAGCTTCACCAGGCCTTCAGAAGGGTTCAAAGTTTTTAAAAACCACGAGCCCTTTTCTTAAGGTTGTTGTTCAGATTTGAGCTCTACATCCCTGACCATTCCTCTGGGTTTGGTTAAAGAAGTCCCCTTGAAAGTCCTGCTCCCTGGTTCTATGAGGCTAAGAGCCCTTCTGTTCCTTTTCCTTTCTTTTGGTGTACTAGGGATTTGCGAAACTTAGGGACTCACATTTGCGCAGCAAGCACTCTGCTGCTAAGCTCTGTCTCCAGCTGTTTTTGTTTTGAGGCAGGGTTTCACTAAGTTGCTCAGACTGGCCTTGAACTTGCCATCTTCCTACGTCAGCCTCCTGAGCAGCTTCCTGTGTGTCAATTATCTTTCACTGACCAGAGTTTACTGCGCTCAGGAATCCTTTAGCCAGTGTGGGCTGATCGCAGTCATTTGTAACCTTATGACCAAACCACTTATTGTCTTGCACAGATGTTTATTGGACATCTAGGTCACAGGGGGTTTTCTAGACAAAGAGTAGAGCTGGGAGTAATACAGACACAAACGTCTGCCATGGGTACGTCCATTCTCAACAAATGTGCTAGTCAGTAAACAGAACTGTAAAAGTAAACATCCTGTGCCTAGGCTGAAGGAACACCTGTCATCCCAGCAGTCTGGGAAGCTGAGGCAGGAGAATTGAAAGTTGGAGCTCAGACACACCCAACTCATGAAGTCACTGAGCTACCCAGACGGACAGTCAATTTTCATTGCTGAGTACTTGTCTCAAAATGAAAAATACAATTTTTTTTTTTTAGAAATTAGTAGCAAAGGGAAAAATTGTACATGATTCCACTTACATGAAGTACTGTCCATACATGGAAAATTTTCAGGAGCTGGAAGTCAGGGGATGAGCTACTGTTTAATGAGCATGGATTTTTCTGTTTGGGAAGACAAAAAACATTTTCAGCGATAGTTGCACAGATATCAAAGTACTCAATGCCATTGATCTGCACGCTTAAAAATGATCCAGGCGGCAATACCAGAGAAGGCCCATGCTGGAGAGAAATGAAGATGGGACGAGGGAGGGCCAGGGCAGGTCTCGCCGCCGCTACGGCACCCCTCACCTGTTGCTTTGCCAAGGGTCTGGGCTAACAAGCACAGCCTGGTTGTCACAAGATTCAGCGTCACCTGAACGTTCCATCACCGCCACAAGGCCAGAGGGTACAGAAGTGCAGCTTTTACAATGTGTGTCGGTGAACGCCTGCGGCCTGGGTGCTTCCCCTTCCTCCCCGTTCCATTTTCCTGATGAGTCGCCATTAGATCCTCAAGCGGAAGGACGGGATCTGAAATTGCTACTCAGGCCCTTATCTTTCCACACCAGAACATTCGCTTCAGCTCTTACTTTTCTGTCCTGTGTCATCAAGGAATTATTAGACTATGTGAGGAGATAAAAATAACTAGTTTTTGAAAAGTAGATTATTATATCTGATTTATATCTTTGGTGTCTCCATAAATCACTTTAATATTCTTCCTTCCTTGAATTTGGCTTTATGCCATTTCCTTTTTCAACTCACAAAGGGAAATGTACGTGAATTCCAAGTCCAATTGTCAGTTGTCATACGTGCTCTGGCTCTTGTTATTTAGAACATGTAAGTAGAAGTTTTATTGATGTAAATATTTATTAAACCTTGAGAGGTAAAGTTTTAATATCTACACAACATCAAGACAACCAGTTCCCAAATGAAACTTATGTACAGTCAAGACCGATTGGGCTTTGCAACGTCAACCACGTGGTCTCATTGTTTTCATAGTGTTTTGTTTGATTTTTTGAGAAATAACCACAGATCTCCAAGTCTTCTTACTTGACCCTAACCTAAGAGTTTCATCATTTAGGGACACAGTGGCATCGAAAAACCCACAGAATATTAATTCTAAAACATTCATCACTGTTATTTTAGTTAGTTGTAACTTTCTAAAGTCTTGAAATGTATACATCTTTTTCACTGTATGATGAAACTTGTACAGCTTATTAGAAATGACCAAATTACGAATCATCTACATGTTTGCAATGTAATGTCTAGATTGCCAGAGCTTAATTCCTCCAAAATAGAAATATTCTCTTCCTCCTCTCAACTTCTTCTGAGACACCCATACGAAAATATGGAGCTTAGCTGAAAACACAACCTAAAAATTGGCACGCTATCCATTATAAAGACAGAATATAATATAGAGAATAATCTTCCAGGACCATAATTACGTCACTTAATTTCTCTTTTCTGGTAATTTTTTTCAGCCAAATGGGAACCCTTTGACATTTTAATCATTGTAAAGATGTGTTAGTCTTAGTTCTAACATTCTTTTTTTAAAAAAAGAAAGAAAGAAAGAAATATTTGAGTGACTGCAAAATCAGCACTTGATTTAAAAAGCATTCACCTTAAACATTTTCAGGTCAGCTATTTCTAGTGTCAAGAACTCTTTAGAGCTACTTTTTAACAGTTCATACTTTGGGTTTTTAAAATGTGTCTACTCTGTGTCTACTTAATTTAATGTGTGTAATATGATTTCTTTTTCTAGAATATAAAACCTATTCAGGAGCTTTGCTTTTTTCCTTAAAATAAATCTCTTTTCTTTTACCTAAAGTGGCAAAAGTTTATTCGCCTCCAAGAGTGTACAATTTCACCAAAATGACTTGCTTTGCCAGCAGCATATAGAGCTGGTGTGTCCACACATCACTGTTCCACAGCGTGGAGGCTCATTAAGTCTCCACTGGACTCCTCCCTGAGCTCCTAGCAGGGCTTTGCTCGGTCTGCTTCTTCCTCTAAGCACCTCACACATGGCCAAACTTCAGGTCAATATTTAATACACACAGCATAGATAGTTGGCCTTGATATGTTTGCAGAATTGATTACAAACTCTTAGGTGGTACCCAAGGCAATCACCCACTCATTCATTCAGAGGTTTGCGTTTGCTGAAGTCTGGTTATGTGCTGGGCATTTGCTAGGAGCTAGAAGCAATTATGCATCAAACCACACTGAGTTCGGAGCAGGACACTGCACCTATAAATCTGTGAATGGTGTGTGAAAAGGCAGAATATCGACTTGTGGGGCTCAAGCAGAGAGTCTGAAAGAAGGGAACAAACTTGACAAGCAAAGTAGAAAATAAACTAGGCAGAACCCTGTAGTCTTCCTTAAATGTATCCGTTATTACCTGAAGCACAGCTAGATGATCTGTGTGCTGACCTGAGCTGCAGTGTCCTACCATTTCCCCCACCCTTCTTGTGCCTTGGGTGCAGACTTCAGCCTGAAGTACAGCTCATTCTCTTTCTCTATGCATGCTCAACTAAAAACGGTTATATCAGACACCAATCTCAAGTGCCATTTCTTTTCTGGATGACATCCTCCTCTCCCTAATCCTATGAAACAGTAATTTATGTCTTTTCTACATTCCAGATCAACTCGATCCAATATGGCAGCCACCAGCTACATGTGGCTATTTTGAATTAAGAGATAATTTAAGAGTGAAATGTGTACTAGAGTTTAAAGACTCAGTAGGAACAAAATGAATATAAAGTTTGACATTAATAATTTCATCTTGAATACATTTGAAAATTATCATTATTGAATTAAATAAGTTATACTATTAGAATTAATTCTTATCTTTTGTTACTTTATTAGTGTGCCCACTAGAACCTTTTTTGGACTTGGGATTGAGTCCAAGACCTTCACACCAAGCATTCAAGATGACGTTTGTGGTTCACACTTTTTCTGTTGGCCAGCATTTTTCTAGTCTATATCCTTCCTGAGTAATGAAGGCTTATTTGATTCATCATCTGTTCAGAGCCCAAGGAAGAGTACTAGCTTGATCTTAGGGAAGACTTGAACTTCTTATATCCATTTCCATTTTCTGCAGGGCTATTTAAAATCACTTTTTGCACTTTTAGTGTACTATGTCTGTTTCTTTTAAAACTTGTAGCCACTCAGAAGACTATAGGTGGCAGAGGAGAAGCTTTCTGGAAAGCTCCAAGAAGGTCACACAAGTAGAACACGTGATGTGACAATAACATGTGCCATAGGTTGTGACGACTGACTCAGGCTGGTGTCTCTGTTTTCATAACATAAACTTTTATTGCATTGTATGGAAAAGACATTAGGATAAAAGGATTCTTGTGGTTTTTTTTCATCATATCATTAGAAGAAATCTGAGGCTAAGGTTTAAATTAAGCCAACATCCAAAGAGCCTTTGTCGCTGCTCTGTGTGCTCTGACATTTGTTGCTGAAGCTGAACTCACCCTGATTGTTGTGCAAGAGGGTTTATGGGAAGGGAGTGAAATGTAAAGGCTTCCTGCTTAGGAACGGTCCCTACTGTTGACTTGCCACACTCGCATGATGAAGCCAAGGCCAAAAGGGATTAGTAAGAGGAGAGAAACATAACACAGAGAACAAAATTATTAGGATACCAACCATTTGTGGTATAGCGAAAAATGCATTTAGGGCTTCCCAATCCTATGTCTGTAATTTTGTGGGCTATTTTGTTTTGGGTGACTTCAAGACTGGAAGTTCTCCTCGTGACCCATAGGACTACCCTGTGGTGACCATACACATTCTCCTTTTAAGGATGAACAGTTGTAGTTCTCTTCATTAAAATGACTAGGGACCTCTCTGTGGAAGGAAACAAAAAACTAATTTCAAGGATCTTGAGTTTTATACCTCAAGAAGAAGTTTAATTTTAGATGGTTTCTCTCTCTCAGCTTATCTTCTACTCCTGTCCCACAGGAGCTTTTATTTCAAACACCCGGACTCCTTATTCTCCTTGAAATATCCTTCACTGACCAATGCTATTCTCCATCTGCACTCTACCTACCAGCCATGTCTTACAATCAGTCTCTCAAAATGCTGTCAGATTGCTTCTTGTTACAGTTTCAATGAGTCTTCCAAAGTCCATATGTTGGAAACTTGGACTCCAAAATGCTGCGGTCATTATATTTGGAGGTAGAGTCTTTGAGAAGTAACTGGGATGATAGCAGCGTTGCTTTTTAAGAAGAGGGGGATACCAACGGATGCGCTTGCTTTGCCTTGCCATGTGATGCCCCACGTACGCCACGTCACAACGTAGCAGGAAGGCCTCGCTGGAAGCTGACAGGATGCGGGTGGCATGCCTTAATCTTCTCACTCTCCAGAAGTGAGTGCTAAATAGACTTCTAAAATTTAAGGATGACCCAGTGTGGAACTCAGTTTTAGCAACAGGAAAACGGACTGAGACACCAGTGAGGATGAAGAATAGAAAGAATTCTCATACAGACCCCCTTCCTGGCAGAATAGCAGATACCCGAGCTACCAAGCTTCTCTCTGATACATTGTGCTTTATGCTTATTTAAGTGGTTTTGGCTCTATTTCTAAACTCAAGGAACTTTTTGTCAGATACAGTCACATGCAATGGGGGCTGTGATTAAAAGCCGTGTTTCTACACCGCTTTGCTTGGTTCTTTGCCTCCTCCTTGGCCTGCTCCGTGTGTGCTTATATGGGGATTGAACTCTGGACGTGGCACGTCCCAAGCATGTGCCACTGTGTACATGTATACACTTACACACTTATGCAAGTTATAAGAGACGTTTTCACAAGTCTTATTATTAAATTTTTGGCTTCCTCAGTGATCACAGTCATCTCTGTATAGCTCTTATTTTGCTGGACTTGAGCTATTTCCATGCTGGTCCACTGAACTACACCCCCGGTCCCTTATATAGCTACAAGTGTTGTGGCTAAAATTCAAATTCCAGCTTGCCAGATTCAAGCTCTCATGTTCTCTCACTATACCAAAATGCTCTCCCTTTAAAGAGAGTATGTTATTTAGCTAAATAGCTTTCATTTTCCCCAGCTATATGAATGGTCTGACCAATTCTTTCTCCAGCTATACAAAGGGTCTCACCAACCCTTTCAATCCTGCTAAATTGTCGTCTTCTAGTCTGGGCCAAAAGTTCATATTTGCAGGCCAATGTTCAATCTGTATGATCTAAAGACATCTTAGAAGACATCTTGTCTTAATTTACCTTCTTTCTGTCTTTTATTTCTGTTTTATCTATTAATGCTAATCCTTTGGGGTAGGCAAAGAAGGGAGCGTTCTTGTCTCAAAAAAATTACTGCTGAAATGGGTTATGCACCCTAGAAGGCAAATGTTATGCTACTCCCTCCTCCAAGCCATGCCAACCAATCGTCCTAATATTGATTTTATAGCAAATTTCACCTCCATATTGCTTCTAAAATTAGCCTTTATTAGGTGAATTCTTACATTTGGGAGATTCTTTTGTCCTTAGAAGTGTCATCCTATGAAGATAGAGATGGGGGTACAATTTTTGTGCCTCTGCAATGCTCTAGCAGATCATTTCTTTTTAATATTTCTTGCACATATAAAGGAATATACTAATATAATATAATGTCCCAGATGAACTCCAAACTAGAAATTTCAGTCCATTTGTAGAATGGACATGGAGTGGTCTGACCAGTAAATTTCTTCACACAATGCATGTGTGTTTTGGGGCTTTAAATATATATATATATATATATATATATATATATTGTTTTCCATGTTCAAATCAGGGCCTTGCTCTCTACGTAGTTGAAGCTGGCCTCTACCTCACCACCTTCCCCCTGCAGCCTCCCATGTGCTGGGATAATAGGTTGCCTCATTACGCCCAGCTTGCTTTTAGTTTTTGGTGGAAAAATGAGATAATATATAGTGATAAGAGATCAGTGGTCAATGGGGACAGCTCCTCAGAGTGCATGAAGAGAGTGAAAAGACGGTAGAGCATGGAAAGTTGTCTGTTTTCTGTCCAAATCAAGGTGTACAGACTTACACACTGGTGACCGGGACCTCAAAGCAGGGTGTGGAAGGAGCATTTTCTCCGAACCCAGAAAGGTGATCTTGAAATTCTGAGCACACACTGAGGAGATGGAGCTGTCACAGCGATGCTTTCCACGCCCTGTACCCGGGTCCCTGTCATCAGTGCTCACACCAGCATTGACACGGAACAGCTGAGGGCATCGTAAGGACACTGGGCACTCACTAGCAAATAGGCCAAAAACACGAGCAGTTCAGAAGGGGCCAAGGAACACATGCACAAGCACACATACACACGATTAGATTTTTTTTCTGAGACTAGGAGGAGGGAAAACTGAAACTGAGAGGCATACTTTGCCTGCCACATATAAACTGACCCCATTTGCACCAACAGGCTCTGGAGTTCTGGGACACATTCAAGTGAGTTAATCAGATTAGCAAAGAGTCACTTTAGAAAATACTGCCAGTTTAGCTCTGTGGGAAAGAAAGTGTTTCGATGGTGAGAAAAGAGAGGCTACGGAGATGCAAGAAGCTCCCCTTGATTGGAGGGAGGAGGGGGAAGGTCACTGAGAGGGAAAAGCAGGAACTGAAGGAAGCCTTATTCAATGTTTGGATGCCCAGCGTCAACTACACCGTGGAGCTGGACAGAAATACAAATCCTAGCCTCTACCCTGGACCTACTAAGTCAGAGGCTCTGAACATAGAACAAGCAGTCAACTTTAGCAAGCCTTCCTTGTGATTCTGGAGCAGACTTGAGAGTTTCTGTTTCGTCTTGTGGTTCTTCCAACCATTACACCATAAGGAAAGACTTAAGGATTGAGACCTTCTGGCCTGTTGCAAACTGGGAGGACCAGAAAGGTCTGTAAAGTGAAAAAAAAAAAAAAAACTGTGTTAGTGGCACTGTCTCTAGCACCCCAGGCAACAGGAGTCCTTGTGGACACACTTACGTAATGCCACCTCCTTCTACCTTGTTTGCCACTGGGGTTGTTCACATGTCTTCTATAGCACGGCGGGAGGAACCTCTGCAGGCCATGCCCTCTGCCATGCTCACAACACACCATGCTTCCAACAATTCTTTAAAGACTCACACCCTTGGCTATCAGATGCCCCAAGTTGGCTTCCAAAGTTTGCCTGGTAAGGATGATCCCAAACGTGAGCAGACCTGGCACTTGGCAGTGGAGATGCGAGAACTGGTTGGGACTTCTGTTGGCACTCACGGCTCTCCTTCAGATGTCAGGTAGTCTCAGACAGGCGTACCAGCATTAGTGTCTAGGACAGAACAACCACTCAGTTATCTAGGGGCAATTTAGGGACCCAGCTCAAATTAACCTCTAACATGCTGAGAAATTGCATGACCCATGAAAGGAACATAAGAACTTCTTTGAAAATTAACTTGGAAATATGGTAGAAAGAATGGCTAGTATTTTTCTGGTTGGCCTATTTGCATGCAGTAATCTGAATTGATCATTGACTCACCATTCTAAGATATAATTTCTTGAGCAGAATATTCTATGTAGGATTTGGAAACGAAGTCTGAAAACCTTGATTAGGTAGAAAGCTAACATCTGTTCAACTTGGATTTTAGAAAACCTCAAATTTCAAATGCAGTAACTTACCTTCTAGTCAGGAACTCAAATTAATTTTTTCACAACATGACACTTTTGGAAATTTACAAATATATTTGTTAAAATTTTCATTTCTAGGAAAATGGGAATAAACAGAGGCACCCAAGAATACAATGCAAACTTTAAGAATTGGAAAAGAGTGAAAATATATTCAAATTGAGTATTTTTTATATATTTTTGCATATTGATACAACATAGTACCTTTCCCTTTTTAGAAATTAATTTCAAAGATTACATCTTACTGAATTAAGATAATTGCATATGATGTAATGAAACAACAACAAAAACATAGAAACAAGATTATGTTAACTGGTACCAGAACACACACAATAGCCTTCCAGTTGAGTAGACACAGGGAGTTAAAATGTGCATAATTTTCATCTAAGAACTAGTGATTACAGCTACAAGGTGTCCCATTTTAAATGATGGAATCCATTATGTTCATCTTCAGGGGCAAGATATTATTATTATTACATTGTGATTATGTTTTATATTAGTTTCATATTTCAGCCAGAGTTGCTGAAGAGTAGGAAAAATAATTACAGCCAGCAATCCCATGAAATGTACATCACAGAAAATTAAACTCAAAGGAGAAACCTCCACGAGTGTGCACTTTTGTAAGGTTGGGTGCATAGACACACAAAATATAGATTTAACAAGAAGAGTTGTCTCAGTTCTAAAGCATCTCTAAGACACTTGAAGTTATTTGTGTAAGATTCCCTCAGTCACTTCGAGAGACCCAAAGACCAGAGTTAATCACTACGACATAATAATGTCATTTGTGAATTTCAAAGACAGCTTTTGAAAAAAAAAAATCTGGTTCTCAATTCTACAGTTATCCAGCACAGAATTTGCCCTTCTGGCTAGGCTCCTAAGGAAAATTTGTGGCAACTGTATGTGACTAAAAGGCAGTTGGCTGAGACGTGCCGCCTGGTCTGGTAAGAAAAACATTGGCTGAAAGTTTATAAGCAGGCTAACCTTATCTAAATTCTAATCTATTACAGAATGATTGGATGACTTCAAAAAAGTACTGGCTTTATTTTATATAAAATGAGAACCATGTGAACAGCTCTGCTAGATTCATATGCACCCAGGAGCTTCCAGCCTGCTATAAAGCTCCACCGATCACCCTCTCTGTTATATTTTTATTATATTTATATGAGTTACAATAAAATACTTCAAAAAAGATTATATATACCAATAAAATTCTAAAAAGCTATAAAAGAGCTGTAAGGAACAAACTCACTTAATGCCTAAACCCCAAAATATATGACTTTGAAGCTTCCAAGATCGAAGGACTGATCAGCCTTCCGGTTGGAGTGCTCTGTGTAGGACAGCTGCTTTCTTTAAAAGAAAGCCCCGTTTGAATATGGGAAGTGTTCTATGCTTTCCTGCTACCTCCATCCACGGACGTCTTCCGCTGCATGGTTAGTTCCTCAAATCCTGGTAAACCGTTCATGATCGTTCTGAGCTTTTAATCTCTCTGTCTTGCTTGATCTCTCTATCATCTGGGGTGCCCAGACACATAGAGCTGTAACATAGAACCGTGTGTAATCAAAAAGTATATTGGGTGTTTAATTTAGAAAGACAGATTGCCACCAACCTCTCCCAAATACCCTTCTTCTCTTCAAACATCCTCTGGCCACGTTCTTGCCACTTTACAAAGCTGCTCTGAAGTCTCCTCTCGTGAGTGTTGTCAGTTGCCTTGTCGTGGCTGCCTTGATGCTCTTTCCTGACTACCACAATGGCCTCTTCACACATTTGCCTCTCGCTTACTGTGCCTGACTTTGGGGAAAGCCATTAGCCGCACAATGCCAGATCCAGTAAATGACATGGAACAGGACACACTGGGATGTATGTACAAGCCTGCCTTTCTATTGGATGCTGCTCACTCTATTTTTAATCACATCTTCATGAAAGAAGACTTCCAGAACTGCTTCAGAATATGACAAAAACGATAGGACGAGTGTGTTTCAAATAAGGGGAAGTATTTTGAGGGGGACTAATGACAGTGTGCTTTGTGCTGTAATAAATTATTTAAGCATTTGATCACCCTTTGGGTTGAGTTTCAGATACAAAGAGAATCGGTTCATGTAACTATGGGGATAGCTAGTCTGAAATCAGTCAAGTAGGCCAAAACAACGTTGCTGCATTCATAGGCAGAGAGCTTCCTTCTCAAGAAAACCTCAACTCTGCTGTGAAGGGCTTTTGACTGATTGCATGAGGCCCATCCTTGGTATTGAGGAGGTGCTCTTCTAAAGTCCATTAACTGTGGATATTAGCCACATTTACAAAATGCCTTCATGATAACGCATAGTACTTCATTGAATAACTGGGTGATATTATATCATGAACTCGATGCACACGGTAAGGTTTCACCATCTTCCCCTCCTATCTGTTCTTACAGGTTCCTTATTGAAACCAGAAGAACATGTCTAGAATCAGATCTCTAGATGTAATTCAACAGGACAAGGCCAATATTTCATTTCTTTTTTTTCCCCCAGCCTCAATGCTTCCATGGAATATAACTTGTCTTAGTCACTTTCTCATTGCTGGACAGAATACCAGACATCCAAAGTTTAAGGGAGGGAAGATTTGTTTTATCTTAGTTTTATAAGGTCATAGTTTACACATGGATGGCTGGTACTGGTAAAAGTACATGGAGGAACTGTAGCCTGAGGAAAGCAGTTTATAACGTGGTAGACAGAAAGCCAAGCGAGGGAGGAAGGGAGGAACTAGCACATATACTTCCAAGTCATGTTTCAGTAATCTGCTCCTTCCAGGTCAAGCTTCAACGTTCCTTCCAAGTTACACCCCAGTTACCCACCTCTTCCATGTCATACTCCCGTAATGTGCTGCATGCCCACAATCTATGCCTCTAATCCACTACACGCCTATAATCCAGCACACACCTGTAACCCATAACGCCCATAATCTGCAACATCCAAATACATGAGGCTTTTGGGGGGACATTATAGATCTAAAGCATGGTATAACCTAATCCAAGTAGTCCTAAAGATAAATTAGACAATTTCCTATAAGGTTTAGGATGAACCAAATTCTCTAAGACCTTTTCCCCCTGTGCACTGCTTCTAAACTAGTCTCTCTAATTCTACAATAAGAAGAAAAAAATATGACTTGACTTGTCATGGCTTGAATACAAACGTGTTCAAGTATAGTGTTAAGCTTTATTAGCACATGAGCAACTTCTCTTAACACCAGTTATCCATGGGATTAAAACATCTCAGAATCGAGTAAGACCTAAAAGTTTTGACTTCCTCTGCCCTGTACTTGCCACGTACCTGCAACTTTCTCCAGAGTAATTCTAGTGACTAAAAACTTCCTGTCTTTTCTGACAGTCTGCTTTGTCTTTGGAAAGCTAGGAATAGTTACAAAGTTAATGATTAATTGTATATATTCATTTTACGTAATCACGGAGAGCCCCGTGCTTCCCCATCACTAAGGTCTAGTCTTCCACCCTTACCCCTTGTTACCGAGATACGCGCATTACCTCTTACTATGAAAGAGAAGACAAACTTAGAGATTGAGTTAGTTCTTCAAGATTGCACTCAAATAACTACAAGAAATAACAGTGGAAATCAGATCTTATAACAAAGACAAAACCGCAATAAATTCCCAGAATGGACAAAACCTGAACTATATGTAGATAAGTGAATGATAAAGTCGAAACACAACATGAACAATGTGGTTACGATCTAGATCTGAGAAAGCTGGAACAGAAAACGGGAGTAGGAGATTACCAAAGACTGGATCTGCTTCTTCATTTAGATCCCACCAGATGACAGAAACATACTCAGCAATTAAGACAACAAATGCTTGTTAAATTTGATCCATGGAAGATACAATACTCAGGGTTACAAGAAACCCAAAGACGTTCAAAGACATCCATTGAGAATGTACAAGAAAAAAGGGACTATATGAAGAAACCATCTGACCACAAAGCATCTGTCCAATCTTTTACTTATCTCTTTATTCAACAAATGCTCATGAAATCTGTGGCTGTATGACAGTTAAGAGTAAAATATACCTGATAAAACAGTTGCAGGTCATATATCCTTTTTTACAGAAAAAGTCCACTTGGAAAATTGTGACAGGAAGGAGTGCAATCCCAGAGAGAAAATAAAGAAAAGACAAAGATTGCTAGTAAAATAGGGCACGAGCTCCCCCGGGTCACAGAAGTATGTCGTGCCAGTATTCTCATGCTAGCCCTTGTATGCTTCCAGTTATGAAGTTATAATAAGCATCTGTGAAGATGTTTATAGAATCAAATTTTCAAATTTTGTTATGATGTGGGCTATCAAAACTGAGATTAGATAAGGAATATAGGACAGTACATATTGACAGGAACACATGAAAAGCCAAAAGTTGAAAGTCAAAGAATATAGGATTTGTTAGAGGGAGAGAGAGAGAAAAAAAATGTCAAATAATCTTTAAAGAAAAAAATGCACATGGTGAAAAATAGGATTGCAGATTGTGCTGGCGCTAGAGCACAGAGGCAGGCCAGATAAAATGCTGAGCAATGGGACGAAGACCTCATTCAGAAAACAATGAATAGTCGTTGAAGCCACCAGGAAAGAAAGCAGTAAGATCCAAACTATGTCCTAGGAAATAGGAAGATGGATCTGACGCAAAATACAGAATAGACTGGAAGGGAACAAGAGAAGCTAATAAAGCCATTGTAATGGTGTTTAACTGTCACATAATCTGTGAGTCATGAGATTCCAAAGAATGGTCTCACAGGATTGAGAGAAAACTCCTAAGCCACAGTTCTTCATTTAGCCAATAGTATTTCTTCGATATTCAGCTCACTGAATTTAAAGTCTATTATTCTCATTAATATTTTAATTTTGTTTTGCTCTGAGGTATTGGTTTTATTAGCCGAAGTATCAAAATCTACTCAAGAAATGTTACATAATGTTTTTGGAGTTTATTTTTCCATCAGTTGAGATTAATTTCTCTTTTGCTCAGAACACTTACTCTGTATTTCTCATCAAATTTCAGTGTTCATTTTATTTAACTCTAAACTTGAACAAGTGATTTTTAAAACCTTTTATTATTTTTTGGCACTTAGGGGAGTGCTCTGGGAGAGCTGGGTATTGTGGAGAAGAAATGAAATCATGGTCATGATAATTGAGGATGCAATTCAAGACTCTAAAAGCCAGAACTGTACCAATAGTTTGAGTTAGAGCAATTGACAGTTTTTGTTAACTGTGTGCAATCTATATCAAACAATTTCCATAAAGAAAAGCCCAAATCTTCAGGCAAGAAATAAAGCTTGGTACACCAGGGGCCCTACAAATCTCTGCCAGGTCTTACTTCACTGCACCATCATTCACCTTGTGAAATATTTTGTTATTGTACTTACCTACACACAACTTCCTTTTTTAAAAACAGTGTATTGTTTTATTTGGGAGTTGGAAGGGAGATGCCATAATGAGGGAAGAAATCAATTAAAGGACCTCAAAGGCAGGAAACATTATTAAAATAGTCATATACAAAATAAATAACTGGAATTTTAAGAGAATTTGACTTGTGGAAGAAAATGTAATTGCTTTGCAAAAAAATTACAGAGTAGAAATTGATTGCAGACCTGCTCATACAGAATGTTCTAGATAGTATAGTTCTGGAGGTGTAATTGGCTACAGAATTGTGGCGGCGTGTAACAGAAGAGTTCCAGGTGAGGAAGCTGAAGGCAGAACCTAAGGAGGACAAAAGCGTTGTCTGTGAGGGATTTTGGGCGACGCCTATAGAGAGATGACACTGTGCATAAACCAGATTGAGTTATTGTCACGAGTGTTGGCAATCTTCATAGAGTCAAAGTTTGTTTCCACATGCGCTTCGGTTTCACAGCAAGAGTGGCATGGAATGCCTTAACGCGGAGGAGAGCATTCATGCGAGGCACCTACCTCCAGAAGACAACAGTGTATGCCCTTCAAAGTGATTACATGATTGCTACACCTAACCACCCGCAGCTACAGGGTGGTGGCGTGCTGAGCCTGGCCGCAGGTAGCAACACCCACAAGATGGCCACCACCTCCCAGCTCTGGTCTCTTTTTGTATTTTTTTCTTTAGTTTTCTGGTGCAGATTTTCAGCAAAAGTAGTGACATCAAAATTGTAATCAATGAACATTGCACTCTGGCCATCCAGAGGTTCAAACGTCTGTCAGTCTTCTGCACAACCCTCAGAGCTCTGGTTGACCAACGAGGTGGTCACAGGTTTTCCTGGCTTGAAGGCGTCCCGACTTTCCTGACAGAGTCGTCACAAGAGGTCTGACTTGAGTTTGTTTCCAAGCTAAGGTACTAATACTCTGGTTCTGGAGTGCTGTGAGCAGTCCAGTAAGTTCCATCGGAGCTCATTCCACCTGTTGGACACCCACAGGGCTGAACAATGCGCATCGAGGACAGACCCTTCCTCAGGTCACAGACTCAGCCGCGTGGGTGGTGTCCTCTGTGGTAGCGCCGCCTTTCAGGTCGAACCGCTTCGTAACTGCTGGGTCAAGCTCGCTCATCCGAATCTCCAGGGTCCGATCCTGCTTGCCGGGCTGGCTGATCGCCCGACTCTCTGAGACACCCGGAGCACACCAGTACCAACAGTCAGAATTCAAGCGCTCCATACAGTGAGCTGCTCCATTTGGGAACATTTGCGTAACGAAACTCTATTTCTTCCTGGAAATTCTGGTGTGCGTATCCTTGGGGAGAGACTTCGTGGAATTCTTACGTCAACAAAGGAAGCTTTGAACTGAGTGGAACCCACTGTAGCCCCTGGAGACTTCAACAAGGAAACGGCTCCTTCAGTAGGCGCACACGTCCCTGAAGGCAAGCACGCTGCTCTGAGTACAGAAGCCTCCTGCTCGGCGATTTTTGTCACAGGATTGAGCACTGCACATGCTTCGAAAGGACATCCCACTCAAAGCCTGGGGTCGTGAGGAGATCCCCGGACCCCCGCGTGGCGCGGGCTGCTGACCAGAGAACCAGGCCCCCAGCAGCCTCTCGCCATCGAAAACCGTGCAGCTCCCATCGCTGGGAGGCAGGCGAAACCAACCGCAGAAAACCCACGCGGGCGGTTACAGCTGTGTTGCTTCACCAAGTTCAGGTTCCTTTTGTAAAATTGTTTTTTGCTTTAAGTTTACGTTACCTTCAAAAAAGGATTAATAATATTTTCCCAGCTTTTTTGTAAGTGAAAGTTGAGTGTGATTCTGTTGGAAAAACAGAGAGATACAGCTCAGCCTCTGGTAGAGAGAGTAGAGCCAGGGCTAGCTAAGGTCTACGGCCATTCTGTACAAGCCACCACGCGCTTGCTCTATGCCGCTTCAGGCCTTGCACATAGCTGCCCTGTGACACGCTGCTAAATGTACTCTTTCTGGAACCTGAACACAATCTAATTCTGCCTCTTACTTCTGCTGCTGCTTTCTTTCTCTTTTTTTTTTTTTTTTTGTCCCAAAATAGTTTGCTTTTTTTTTCCAACCTCTCTATGTAGGCCAGGCTCACTTTTGATTCTGAACCTAGTGCCGTCGTCCCTCAGGGCACGTCCTGAGGGTTTGCAGTCCAAAAGGAAAGAGAAAAACTCTACTTCCAGGTCCCCAGATTTAGTACACATATATACATATATACATATATGATAAGAATCTGATTGGCTTTGTTTGAGTTGCGCACCTACACTTTAACCAATCACCGCAACCAGAGGCGAGAATTTTATAACTGGCTTTGCCTGAAGCACGTGAGATCGGTGATCAGGCATCCAATACCCCCTCGTTGGTAGGCCTCCAGAATGATCATATTTGAGATGAGTAGTTCCCAAGCATGGAGACGCAGCGGTGCTACTTGTCCATCAAAATGGGACAAAGGATGCAAAGATGATGAAACAATGGACCTTCCAGCGCCAGGCTTTCGAAGCAAAGCTAAGCGATTGTTATGTTGTGTGGGACTGCAACACAGTGCATACTGCACGTCTGCTCATTTCAAAATTGTCTGTAGATTCCATTTCTGGTTTATTTTGAGTGTTGGCTTTTATAGTAAACAGTTGACATGAGGACCGGAATTTCCTTAAATCACCTTTCCCTGGAAAATTCTCTACATGAAGTTCATCAAATAAAATTGAAAGGCTTTCGTACAGTTTATTAAGTGCATATTTATAGGTTACGTGCCTCATTTTATTTTATTTTTCCCTCATGCTGCCCAGTTT
Source organism: Ctenodactylus gundi (assembly GCA_004027205.1). Taxonomy (NCBI): domain Eukaryota; kingdom Metazoa; phylum Chordata; class Mammalia; order Rodentia; family Ctenodactylidae; genus Ctenodactylus; species Ctenodactylus gundi. The sequence goes on along the minus strand of PVKB01003945.1, from coordinate 67,538 downwards.
TGATAACTTCTGCAGAATATACCACGCCTTGAGAGAGTGACATCAACAAGGATGATGTTACAGGATCTTGCTTTATTTCTGATGCTTTCGCTTTTAGTTATTTTGGCGATTTAAATGCACTTGCCCTGAAAAAAAAAATATTATTTCTTTTCTTCTCCACTTACATAGATTCATACTAACAATTTTCTTCTGTCTCAACTGTCCTGAGCCTATTGCAGGGTTTCCAGTGTTAGCAGTTAGCATCTGTGAATCGATCTCAATCCATACTCCTATCTTGCCCATTTGGGGATGAAATGCAATTCCCGAGCATAGTAGGTACACAGTAGAGAGCTGCTTATTAGCTTTGACTCTAGTCTTCTTTTCAGGGAACAATTAAATCCTACCATTTTCTTCATTTATAAAACATGAAGTGAAGGAAAAAATAGAATACAGAAATAGAAGCCATTACCAATACAGCACAAGCACAATTTGGAGGAAAGCTGTTTGTATAAAATTGAAACCTAGTGTGCTGTGCCGCTTCTTAGGAGAGAACTCTACACATGCGCAGAAATGTCAGTGAGGAAACAAGCCCTCTGCTTGGATGCTAATCATCTTTCATTTGCCACCTTCAATTTAATTAAGCAATGTACACAGTTCGAATAATGAGACTTGCACGCAGTCTTTATCTTTGCGATTTAAACGGATTTTTCTAACAACTGCTCTTAAGACATTAAGATTACTTTAAAAACCTTGTGGATTTTTTTCAGTTCATCTACTAGAGGAAATTTAGTTATGGAAGGGTATGACTGGAATGCTAATCAGGAAGAAAATGTACTGAGGAGAACAAGTGTTCTTTAATCATGTATTCAGTCAACAAACCTGTGCTGAGTACAGTACACTATAGAAGTGGCGCGATCCAAGTCACACCAGCAGAACGCTGTGCATGTGTGATGCGGCCAGAGGCCATGCAAGGAGACCGACTCTGCGACCTTTGTGTTACAGATGAGGGCACTGAACTTCAAATGCCTAAGTGTCTTACTCAAGGTAGTGAAATCAATCCCCGCCCCCCTGTCTCTCAACAGGGTCTCACTCTATAGTCCAGGCTGGTCCTGAGCTCACTATGTTGGCAAGGCTGACCTTGAACTCATGGCAATCCTCCCGCCTCAGCTTCCCAAGTGCTGGAATTTTAGGCTTGCCGCCACACCCAGTTTGTGTGGTCCTAGGAATTGGAACTTAGTGCCTTCCACTCGCTAGGCAAGCGCTCTAACCTCTGTGCTATTCCTCCAGCTTTTCCAGTTCTCTTCATCCAGTTCATTACCCATTTCTGCAGAAAATTACTTTTGGTGTCTCTTTTGTACTTTCATATTTTTAATTTTAAATTTTTTATATCTTCATCTTTGAGGTACTGAGCTTTGTACTCGGGGCCTCATGCAGGCCAGATAAGTACTTTAACACAGACCTAAATCCATAATCCACTTATTTATTCATGCATTCATTCCTTCATTCATTTTTAAATTTTATTTTGAGACACTTGGCCCTGTTTGACCCCAAACTTGCACTCCCCCTGCCCCTGACTGACCCACAGCAGGAAGTACGGCACGTGCCACCACAGTAGGCCAGAATTTCTCTCTTATGGTTGTTCAGTAAATTGTAAAGAAATTCAAATTTCTTGTAAATTGACTGTTTAATCTCAGAATAATATAAAAATGACATTATACTTGCTGCTTAGAAACTCTCTGCACTCCACACTTGACCTTGTTCTAACCGATAAAAGCCTACTTAGTTTAAAACACGTTCAGAATATCAACATTGAGTCTGGCACCTGCACGATACCACTTTCGACCTGGAAAGAGGGAAAATGGAGGAACGAAAGAAGGTGTCTAGGGACACTGCAGGTGTGGAGGCAGCATGACATCTATGCTGTGCATCATTTACAGAGACATCTACTCCTGTCGCCCACCCCAGCTCCTCTCACGATTCTGAACACAAGAGCTCTTAGGCTCACAGCAGCAGAATCAGTCACTTCTCTAAGGGTGAGTGGATTGGTAGCACTGACGTCCACCAGGTTAGGCGCATTAGACACACGTTTGATTTACCTGGCTTTCAGCTTATGACAGGTCTATCAAGACATAACCCCGTCATAAGTTGAAGAACACTTGCCTGTATGTGTAAACGACTTAAAGATGAAAAAAAGCCCATTGGATGTAGCAATGACATTTATTAGTACTTTTGTAAAAATTCACTTCAGTGAGTGAAATGAGATACTTTGTGTTATGTTCTTCATTTTAGTCCCCGCAAATATTAAGCAACCCATAAATACTGTTTAATGAGTAAATCGTGATGGATTGAAGAGAGACTGTGGCATGAGGAAATGGAGATTTATGTTTTCATGAAACTTGGGTAAGAAGAGAAAAGAGTTGGGGTGGTGGGTTAAGGGGTTGCTGGAACAAGGCAGAGTTTGTGGGTGTGAAGGGGCTGTTTTTAGTTAGCTTGCTAGCTTTTAGAGATGTTGCAAGAACAACGTGTTTCATATGCTAAGAGACAGCAGCCTAGAGAGAGCGAGAAGTTAAAAATACTGGAACAAGGATTTCTTGGAGGAGGCAGAAGTGGGAGCTTCCAGACCCAGCGGATTACAGGTGGCCAGGGTGGCCAGGTCCCTTCCCAGGAGTTAGGCCAGCATCCTTTCCCTTTTCTTTCAGTCTTACTTTTCACTTTCAGGAGCAAAATTTTCTTCAGAAATAGTACCTGGAATAATTCTCTTCTACTTTTTTCTTTGTTTGTTTTAAAATTTTTCTAAACCCAGGAAAGACTAATTCAAACAGAAAGTATCAGTTCCACAATTTAAAGAAACGAGACAAAAAGCCATCCAATTTAAAGGGAAGACGCATGTCAGTGAATCCTCGGCCTTATCTGTTAAACACTTGGTGGGATGGGATCAGGCGGGGTGGGGTGAGCGTCTTCATGGGGTTAAGGGAGAAGGGCACTTTTTAGCAACTGAGCAGGAAATGCAGTCAAGCACTGTGGTGCCGGACCCTCGCCATGTCATACTACAGTAGTGGGGAGCTGGGGCTGCTGCTTGCTATGGAAAGAAAGGGTGGGGAGATGTGACCCCTCTCTCTCCTTCCACATCCCAGTAGTCCTTCCTGCCCACGCCAGGCTGCACACACCTGGAGATACAAAAGTTCAGACCCTGGGAATCTAGAACAGGATGCAAGTACCTTGGATCAGTGCTGAGAGGAAACACCAGGGAAACCCCAAGGCCACAGCGTGGAGGGATGGGGAATTCCAAAGGCCACCCTATACTCTCACTGGGACTGCCTTATTGCTATATAAGGAGAAAAGTTAAATAGCTCTATGTTCATATGCTCTATTTGAGCATTTTAGCAAGGCATGTTAACATCCATAATAAAAAGTTATTACCAAAAATAATCAAGAAATCGATTTCTATTGATATTGCTAGCTTCTGAGAAATTCATATTTTTAACCAAAAAAAAAAAAGGAAAGAAAAACAACATGACTTGCTGAACATGGGCACACACGTCTGTAATTCTAGTTCTCTGACAGGTGGAGGCAGGGCAACAAGTTGTAGCCCCGTCTGGTTAACTTAGTGACTTAGTGAGATCTGGTTTCAAAAGAAAAAAAAAAGTTAGGGAAGTAGTTTGGTGTGAAGGTTGGGATTTAATCACCACTACAGCTATAAATAAACAAAATTTTTAAATTTTTAAAAGGGCTTCGGGATGTAGCTCAATGCAAATGCCCTTGTCCAATCCCCAGTACCACAAACAACATCGACAGAAAAGCCCTACTCTTACAAGTCCATCGTTAACACAACAGAAGCGTCAGAGCAGAGCCAGTTAGCATGATGGTCCTGTAGTTTTACACAAGCAATAAACACTGTAGATGTCCAGAGGAAAGACAGCTGCCCAAGGCCATGGACAGCTGAGGCGAGGAAAGCCTGTTAACGTTGCTGACCTTACAGTGTTGTCATCTTTTCAGGAGACACGCTGTTTAGCACCCATGCAATGGAGGGCTTCCAGAGGCCTCTTGAATTACATTTGCTATAACTGGCCTGCCAGAAGTCTCTTTTGATATCAATGAATCGTCCAAGTAATCTCAATTAAAAACTGGTTTACTACATCTGAATTGAAAGTGACTGTCGTGTTGTATGAGATCAGCTTTCTGTAAGAGCAACGTGGATCTTTGGAAACGGCAGATGTTCTGTCCAAGTTTGGGTTCTCATGGCTTTCGGGAAAAACAGTTTTCATCCCAGAAAGAAATAGGAACCAGGCCACAGCAGGTATCGCCACCAGAAGTTCACACGTGGATGCCTAATGACTATCTGTCCTTGCCGGTTGATATCACTATCAGCTAAACCATTTTAAAGAAAAAGTAAGATCTGCTTACTATTATGTAATAGGAAAAAACCACAAGTGGAAAACCCCTAGAAGCTGGCCAGTCTCCTTAATCACATCTGGCAATCCTCCAGTTTGAGGGATTATTGCTCCTGCATAGCATTTTTTAACTAAATTAATAGAATCAAGACAGATGGGCGTTAGCAGAAACTTTGCTTTAGTATTTTATGTATGAGTGTCCGTATGGTAAATGTCACCCCATGTTGGATGTCAGCAGAGAGAGTGGTTTTAGAAGTTGGGCTCAGTTGGGAAATACTGTGCTATAAATCCCAAGATAGGGAATTCTTGGTCTATTCATGACTGGCAAGATGTCTGGCCCCTCACTGAGTGTGTGTGTGTGTGTGTGTGTGTGTGTGTGTGTGTGTGTGTGTGTGTGTTCACAGGGCTGTTCACAAAGGACTGTGCAACTCTGAATCAAACTAGGCCCAGGTGGCAGCACAGCCAGAACTGCGGCTTCATGCGACATCCAGGCTTCTCACACAGGCCTCGGCTCAGCTCTGCGAGGGCCATTGTGGCTGGTCTCGAGGGGTTCCCTAGCCACTCAGTCACTCCCTCCCTGGCAATGAATGTCCTGCCTGCAGGAGTGCAATGGGACTGTTGTCACATGAATTCCCTACAGGCCTCAGGGAGGACCCCAAGGCCTCTGTGTCTACCCCCACTTCACTCACACTCTGAGATCGCATAAACATTGTAAACCCCGTCCTTAATGGGTCTTATAAAAATCACTTGTGAGGCTACAGAGCTGGTGAGAAGTGTCAGGAGGTAACAGGGAAGAAATCTACCGAAGCTGGTTGAGGATTTAGCCAAAGGAGGTAAAGTATTTCAAGACAAACCATGCAACAAAAACCAGCACAGCCCTGTTAGAGAATGTACTGCTATATCCATTTTTGAATGCCCTCCTCTCCGACACTTCTGGAGAAACGGAAATCCCCAGAAAAACAAAGGCAACACCTAGATACATATTTCCCAAAAAGGCCCATTAAAAAAAATCATTCTTTGATTTCCTGGAAGACTTCAGTAAAATAGGGTTAGTTGCTTTAAGTCCCAAATTACATCTGCAGGTCATATCTTCCTCCTGAAAAGTAGACTTAGCAAGAGCCTGCTGACTTAGATGTCCTGTAGCAATGGGTTCACCCTTACCTGTCAGAATTTTCCTGAAGGCCTTCACCGAGGGCTGCCCTTCTCAGGCTTTCTAAAATTAAATCACCCTATCCCAGCCATCTTGATCATTCACCTCTGCTTTACTTTCCACTTCACCTACTAATTCAATAATAATATATTCTCTACTAAATAAATAGATGCTCTCAGGCATAGTTAAAGTTCTAGAGGGCAGGTTTCAGAGCTTGGGGAATATTTATATTTCAAGATACTAAGAATCTTAATCAGACCATGCAACTTACAAATAAACCCGAAAGTAAAACTTTGTAAGTCCTGTTCATCATAAACACAGAGTTAAATCTACTTGGCAAAAAAGATACCCCAGGAAATCCAGGGTAAAAAGATTAATTTTCAATTCAAGTTTGGAAACAAAGCAGGAAAATTTACCAACCTCAAGCTCAAAATCCTCTGAATAAGAATAATAAAAAATATTTTCCATCTCTAATGAAATTGAATACTTTCTAGATTGATTAAGAACACATTCGAGGCTACCATCAAGAAAAGAGATTTTATTGTACTCTCAGACTTTCAGGGTTTTACTTAGACTTCCATTGATAAATCAAACACATTCTTTTCTTCCATTTTCTCTTTTTTCTTTCATTCTTTCTTCCCCTTTTCTTTTCCTGTGCTGGGGACAGACCCAGGGCCTCCTACATGCTAAGCAAGTGCTCTACCATTGAATTATACCTCCAGCTCATGAAACAAACACTGCCATTGGGAAAAAAAACATTAAAGGAAAACCCCAAATTTGAACAATAGAACAGTAATTCAGGAAGATATTTTAAGCAGATATGAAAAAGCATACGTAAATGTAAAAAAACAAAGCAATTAAATGACACATGTAACCAACATTCTTTACAACTATAGCCAGGTACGGTGGCATATATACACAATCCTAGAACTCTGAGAAGCCGAGCCAGGAGGATCACAAGTTTGGGTCTGACGTGGTCAACTTAGTGACCTACTCAGGAAAAACAAAACACTTATAATCCCAACAGTGAATACAATAATTCCTATTTTGTTCTTCTTGCTTTGTCTAGACTCTATGATATTATTTCTTGCATTTGTAGTTACAATAATTAATTCTACACTTAGCTTTTTATATGTTGCGTTATAAATGCTTTTCATGTTGTCCTACTGTTCATAGTTTTTGTTTTTAGTGATTATATAATATCCTACCAAGTACTTCAACAAATTGTTTAAACTTTCTTTTGCTATTGTAGTTTTATTCTGTGCATTTTAAAAATTGATTATAGTGTTGTTAACAAAAATTCAGTACCGTGATTTTATTTTTTCACCCTTTTGCTAAATGCTAAATTCACTAATTAATTAATTAATTACAACAGAATTCATAGAAGTCTTATTCGGGGGGATACTGAGCATTGAACACAGAGTTTTGCATATGCTAGGCAAACGGCCTACCACCAAGCTACACCTCCAGCTCCGCAGGAGTCTCAAAAGTCATGCAAGTGACATCTTAAATCAAAATAAATTTCAAGCATCTGTTATCATAAGTCTTACAGTATGCTAAGGTTTCTCAGAGATTGCATTCTTGGAAGCTCTGGATTTAAGGTGCCAAAGCTCTACCTCGCCTGCAAACCAGCAGTGCACCCTGAGGAAATTGCTTCATTTCTCTGTTTTTCCATCTGTAAAATAGCATTAATAGCAGTGTCTACATTGGAGGACTTTTCTAAAGATTAGACAAAATAATATATGTTAAATGCTTAAAAAGGCACCTTCCACCTGGGGATGGAGGTGCACAACTGTAACACTGATCTGGGAGGCTAAGCAGGAAGATCACATATTTGAGCCCGGCCCAGCCTAAATGACTCTTCAAGACTACCACAGAACTATGCCTCCAGTTCATAAAGGTTCTGTCTCAAAATATAACTAAACAAACAAACAGGGCTGAGAATATAGCTCAATGTGAAGGCCCTGGATTCAACACCCAGTATCGTGAAGAAAACAAACCCCCCCCCCCCCAAAAAAAAAGATTTCCTATTTAAAATACAAAAAAAGATCTTATGATTAGAGTAACTGTGAGTTATTTTCTACACTTTATAGAAATTCTACAAACAAGCAAGTGGCAAGCTTTAAAACTTGAAAAACAAACTCGAGTGACTTCTTAACAAGAAACGACTTGTTTTATGACAAAGTATTTGCAATAGTGAAATTTATATTAACTTGCTTTGGAACAAGAGGGCCTACCTTCGGGAGAGTTTTCCCTAGTGAGCATAACAACCTACCTTAGAAATGTGTGAACTTCAATTCTGCTTGCGTAATCTCAGCAGCAGGACTCTAAGTAAAACAATCATCATGTAGTAAGCATCAACCATGAGCCAGACAAAGAAAATGGTCATTTAAAAACATTGTAGGCTGCAAGGTATTAGATTTGGCCAGTAACCATGTGATCTTGGAAGAAGGCTCTGAACCCCAGATAGAGGGGAGTCTTACCTCAGCCACTCCTTTATGAAACTCTGAGCAGAGAATTTCACTAAGCCAGGCCTGGAATCCTAGTCTACAAAATCTTTGATATCATGAATGTATGCTGCTTTAAACTTCTAGGAAGCAAACAAAATTGTAGGGCTGGAAATGTAGCTCAGTGGTAGAATATGTGTTTAGCATGCAGGAGATCCTAGGTTCTATGCTCAGCACTGGCCAAGAATAAAACAAGATAAAACGTTGTAAAGTTTAATAACCTGGGAGAAAATGTCATTATCCCAAACTAAGAAATGAGGAGACAGATTTCATGAGTTGAAGTGATTAAGTCAAGTGGTCCATGCTGCTGACCAGTGACTGGTGACCAGTTTGGGTGTGTAAAGCCTTGAAGGATGGATAGCTGAGAGGCTGAATTTTCCTTTCATGTGCATTCATCCCAACAAATTCCTTACTGGAGAAACATTAAACATCAAAAAATATTCTAATGCATTGTGTTTTCCTTTTGGGCTCTGTAGGTACGAAGATGGATCAAGAGCCCCATGGTCAGTGTGGACAAGCACCAGAGTCCCAGCCTGAAGTACACGGGTCCCTCGGGGGTGCACATTCCTCCCGGGGACCCAGACTTCGAGCCTCCTTTGTGTCAAACATGCCTGGGTGACCATGCCTTCCAAAGAGGGATGCTCCCCCCGGAGAAAGAGTCGTGCTCATGGGACATACAATCCGGATGTGAAGTAAGTTCATTTTTGCCGTAGGTTCCTTTTTCTGGAAAGATAATAAATCTTTTTTTCTTTTCATCTTCATATTATAGTATGCCCAAAAATATTTTAACACGCACTTATAAAACTTCTGAGGAAGGTAGAAAAGTATAGCTAACTTTTAGAAAGTAGGTTTCATAGCGCAAGCAGTTTCGTGTTCACAGCAATACCGAGCAGAAGACACGACGTTTCCAAGCACCTTCTGCCCTCACACATGCGCAGCCTCCTTCCCGTTGGCATCCCTGAGCAGAGTGACGTGTTCATTGCCATCAGGGCGTCTCACATGGACACATCACTATTGCTCAGAGTCCGCAGCTCCAGCTACGGTCCGCTCGTGCCGTGTTGTATTCTGCAGATGTTGGCAAATGGAGAGCGACGTGCCTTTGCCAGCGTGATGAGACACGGAGCTGCTTCACCGTCCTGAGTGCCCCCTGCCCTCTCCCTGCCCCGCTCCCCGCACCCTGTGTCTAGCAGCCACTGATCATTTTGCTGACTCTACAGATGTGCCTTCCATGGACTGTTAAGTGGCTGGAGACAGAGGCCATTTTACTAATGTTTATGCTGTGCTGAGAATTATGAGCAATGTGTTTTTCGCCTAGAAATTCTAAGTTGTTTAGTCACAAGGGTCAACTTTTAGACAGTGTAAAAAGCAAAGGATGATAGCCGTCCACAGGTGTGTGGCCACCACTGTACTGTTTAGTTTGATGTGATTTGACCCGTATGCAGAGTCCTATGCCAATGTTTCACTGTCTTTCCCATGTGCTCATATAGTTGTATTTTTACCGACAGTTTGCTACTCTAAGAAATTTTGGAGTTTTTGTTTGTTTGTTTTCTCAGTCTAAGGAAGAATGGTTAAATGACTCATCTTACAGGTTCTAAAAATTCAAGAATTAAGGCTGCAATTTTAGCTTCTGCTTAATTAGTCTTACACTTACTTTGATTTCTAAAGTCAGTCAGTAGGTAATACAAAGGGCCAGTTAATGCTTAAGGCCTTATAATCATCACTCCCCTTGTAGGAAAATAATCCTCAGGATAATTGAATAGGCCTGGCTGTGTTAAAATATAATTTTTGTCTACAGAACCTTTTGGCCAGGCTGAAAGTAAATATTCCACTCAATCCAGCTATAACTCTTCTGGGTATCTTTTGAAAAGAGTTAAAAACAACATGTGATAGAGACACATGTGTACTCATGTATACTCATAACAGCACAACTAACAGTAGTTACATTGTAGAAGACACCAAAATATCCATGAATAGGTAAAAAGATACAAAAAAGGCGGTATATGTACACAATATGCACACACTGTTCCGTAAAGACAGACACATTTGAGGCTTCAGCAGGTGTGGACACAACTGGAGACCATCTTGTTTAGTGAAGTGAATCAGACTCAGAAGATTAAATGTCACATAGTTTCTCTCATATGAGAAACCCAGAATGCAGGCATTTTATTGAACCCAATAAGTGTGGTAAAAGGAGTCGGGGAGATGAGGGAGACAGTTGAAGGGCCGAAGTGGGGGAGAGAAAGGTATTGTAATGTTCACAAAATATGTATGTGCACAAAATACTCAAGCTCAATGTAACGATTGCGTATGGCATACATATACCGATAAAATTGGGAGAAAAATCCTTTAGGCCAGTCTACTGGCCATAGTTTAGAGACAATTTGTTAAAGTCCAAAGAACTATTCATGCCTTAGAAGTAGAAGGAGGGCTGTACACATTCTATACAGAGAACAAACACTGTGTCTAAATATTTGCTCGGGAGCCTACTGTGAGGCCTATTTGGTGGGAGTGGGAGATAGATTAGCCAACAAACAGATGTTTACCCAAGAGGAAATGATGCACAAAGCACTAGGAGGAATTTAAAGTAACATTGTGCTTCATCCTTTTGCTTTACCTGGGTAAAAGCTAAGTGGATGACTTGGTTCTCAAGCTTCGCTGACTCTCTGAAGATCACTGCCAATCCAAACTATTACATCTTAAAAATTTTAAAAACTCTCTCTTGTGTTCTTATGAGGGTTAGATGATAAAATAGTCCCTTAAGAAAACAGTTTTGTCCTTTAAAAAAAAAAAAAACACAGTTGTGTAGCAAGACAATGAAAGACTGTGAGGGGCCGGAAATGGTGGCAGAGAGGGTGTCACTTGCAGGAAAGACCCCGGGTTCGTCGACGTCTAATGTGCGCCATCTTAGTCAAATCATCAACTCATCCTTATTACTCTAAGTTCTCATCTATAAAAACTGAGCTAATGTTTACCATTGAGGTTGTTTTCAGGAGTGTTTTTGGCAATCTGCAGATGAGAGGATTTTTAATTTTTAAAAAATTAACGTGCAAACAGTGTACAAGGGACTCATATTTAGGTGCCACCTGTGCCTCAGTTCAATGGATCAACTCAAGCAAATGACAAAACCTCTCAAATGTCACATGATGGTTCTAAGCTAACGAAGCTCCTGTTTAGCCTCAGATGCTGTGGTTGGAATGGGTTGACCTACAAAGAAAAACAAACTTCCCTTGCTACGTAAAGACAAATCATACACAATGGAATGTGGCCATCTTCAATAAGAAAGCAAGAAAAGTTCAAGTCCTTTATGAGTAACTGTGGGCTTTTTCTGGCCTATAAAATGGTACATTTAAATGCTACCTTTAACTGCTAAAAATCACTAAAAGTCATGGTGCATTTAGTTTGTGCCAGGCCTTTACCATAGTCCACTTAATAGCTTTTAAACATATTTCCTCATGAAAAAAAAAAAAAACCCTGAGGTATTTGTATTGCCAATAAACACACAGGAGAATAGCAATACCATGATGTCACTGGTACTTCTGTCTAAAATGAACTCTTCATAAATTACACAGATCTCTCTGAGAATGAAATGGTAACGGTGATAAAAGAGGAGGCAGCTCTCGCTAAATAATTCAGGCTAGTGGGCCAAAAGTTGTAGCACTCAGCCTGAAGTCAACTTGTGAGCCACAAAGAAATGGAGACCAACGGATTTTTTCAAAGGGTGTGTGCTAACTGAACACGCTCACCAACGCTCTACACCACGTGTGTTCCCTGCACTTCCAGTATTCAGATCGCTCCTGCTGGACGAGGTAAAGAAAGAAATCTTGTGTTATGGAAAGCAGAGGACTGGACACAATGGTACCCTGAAAACGCAGTAGCATCTTTTTTGCTGCCTTAAATGCCAGAAAACACACATACACACACATTTTATTTTAAAACAGTGCAAAGAAACAAGTCATGCCTTGTATGGTTAAGAAGCATCGAAAAATCTCTGAAATCAAAAAGAAAGTAGGAAGCCATAGCCCAAAATGGTCCCAACAAAGACCTGCAAAATGTAAGGACACTTCCAGCTTTCACACTCCAAAAGACCAAGGAAGCTAAAAGAATAACAACATTCCAAATACACTCTAAAACAAAGAAAGCTGTTTCAGCAAATCAGACAAAATATAACTGAAGAAAAAAGGATTGGAAGGACCAGAAAGGAATATTTTACACTGATGAAAGATATTGATCAAGAAGATAAAATATTTACACATCATTCTTCTCTTAACACAGAAACACCTAAGGTAATAAATAATAAAAATATAAAAATTTATAAATTTATGTTATATAGAGAATTTTTATCATAATTGTCATGGAAATCGAAGGCTGTGGAAGTGGCTGGAAGTATATAGTTTGGTTCTGGGTTTGATCCTCAGCATTAGAGAGGAAAAGAAAGAACATGGTGTAAGAGTATAGAGAATGTTAATAAAATAATCAAGACTAGCTTACACAGAGATGTGTGTATAATAAGCAATAAATACACATTAATTTAAGCATATGTGAAGTGGTTACATAACCAGATCAAGAATTAGACCATGAAGCCTAGGCCACATGAGCTGAACAGAATTTGATAAATTAGAAATTAAGAGTCATGTGAGAGCCACCTGCTATCCCCATCTGGCTAACCCACCTGGGATTCACAATCACCTTGCCTAATAACTCTGAACATACATAGGAAATCAAGACTATTTTAGGTGCTTATAATACCACTTAAAAATAGAAAACGCAAATTGAAACACTAAAACTCTCCCGCTTGTCTGTAATCCAGGTTTAGCGATAATATTATGTTGATTGAAAACATGGGAAATAGCACTAGTAGTGGAAACGTATTTTGATGGTACTTCTGCATCAAAAATCTAATATAGATTACTACACAGCAAGTAAAAAGAATGAGATCTATATGTGCCGATGTGTCCCAACCTACATTAAACTATAGGAACAAGTTGGAGATGAATCTGTGTGTAGCACTACCTCATTTATTTTAGAAATACTTTGTGTTTCTTTATGCCTGTGTATGGATATCTATGCATGCATGTTTGAATACAAACAGGAAGATCTGAAATTATATATGCCAAGCTGAAATGACAATAGCCAACTTCCCAAGATTAAAGTAAGAGGTGGTTATGAGTTGGGAGAGACTGACTGGCCAAGGACTTTGGCTGTATCTATGTTGTTTGAATTTTTCACGACCATATAAGTGTACTATTTGTGAATTTGGAGTAAGCACCCCATACACCATGAGTCCCACATATGGAAAGAAAATAGTTACAACTCCTTTCTATTAGTAGGAAGTAAAGAAGTATCAATAGAGATGTTTTCGCAGCATGAGACCATTCCTTGGCTACAACGGAAGGCCCTGCGAGAGCCGGGCCTGGTGGTGCATCCTTGTCATGTCAGCACTCTGGGAAGCTGAGTGGAATTATCACAAGTTCAAGCCTCCCCCAGGGAACTTAGTGACTTACCCCATCTCAAAGTAAAAAAGAAGAAAAGAGTGGGAGGGTTGGTGGACAGGGACCTGGGGTCGTAGCTCATTGCAGAGGCCCTGAGTTAAACCCCAAGTATCACACACACACACACACACACGCACGCACACACACGCACACACACACACACACACACACAGCATTGGAAGAAAGTGAGAATGACAGCCCTTACGCTCCGGTAGCCCCTGGGTTACACTCAGACAATCAGCTTGCTCAGGGCCTGTGCTATCTGCCAAGCATCTTGAAGCTGCGCGATCTGAGATGCTTTCTCACCTCCTCTCTGGCCTTGCACGCGTGCTGTAAGTTAATGAGCCCTTTCCCCGCTTCGCCTTTATTAGCTGAAACTGACATTTTCTACATGCATGCTTTTTTAACATGAAAAGGAGAGACAAGGACAGAGAACTCTGCAGTCCAGGCTGCTGTGAGTCGTGTGCATTGCAGAGGCCGCGTGCCAGAGGCTCACAGCTGATTCTAATTAAGTTTGCCCTCGCATATGGGAAAGAGTTGGCTGAGTGAGGATTTCCTCAGACTCCTCTGTCTGTCTTTCAATTGAAGGGAGCTTGGAAAATGCTTAGTCGGCAGCCAAAGCTGCAGCCAGGGCACCACGTGCTGTTTTAAGGCCTGGAGGAGCCAGGATCCACTGGAAGGAGCCGTCCAACTTGGATCAGTTCTGAATCACGTTACTACAAACAGGAGAACTAACAGTCATGGGCATGAGTAAGTGTAAGGTCACTGCCTCTTCCCTCTCAGCAATTTAGCAAAGACAGTAGGAGTCGGCACTCTTAATTAAGTAGACTTTTTACAGTCCTGGCTGCAGTTTGAGCCCTGTCGCTCGCTCAGCACTTCGGATACCTTACCTCCATCTGTCAGGCTACCAGCTCCGAAGGAAGTATACTGGGCCCTTTGTATTCCTTCTCTGAATTTTTGGGCTGTTCTTTTGAAGGCCAGAGAAGTTGGAAGGGAATTGGTCAGCTGAGGAAGCGGTTCCACATGGACTTAACTTTCGTATCATGAGTGTTTCTGATCTTTCTTTAAAAGGTGCTATAAAAATATACTTAAATCAACCAAATGGCTTCATAGATTTCTGCTTTCTTTTAATTTACATCATAATTTTTTGTAGGGATTCAATTTGCCCTCTTCTCTCAGTTTTCTGCCCTTAAGTTGACATATTTTGGTCTTGGAAGGAAAGAGGTCTGGTGATTTCTAGCTTGTCACCCACAGCTGTCCACGCTCTTCACTCTCTCCCGTCACTTGTCCTTGAGAAAAGTCTCAGTGCGGAAAAGCTGACAGCACCAAGGGAGAGGTGGGAAAGCGCCCTTCTCTGTCACTACTGTGTGTAACTGGAATGTGACCAAGTCAGTTCCGCCTGAAGTGGGTCACGTGGCCTTGCTCTGCACTACCTAACCTCCTGAGGCTTACCTGGAAGTCGGGAAGAAGAAAACAAGGCTGTTTCCCTCACAAGGCTGCTGAGAGCAAAGGAATCAATTAGGGTGCGTATGTGGAAAGTCTTTAAGACAACTGTACAGAGGATCCGAAGCATTAATAATTGACAGATGCACCTAGAGGCAATGAAAAAGACTTTAAAGCAAGTGAAATTCTCTTAGGCAAAATAAGCACCACATTTTCATGTTTTCCTAATTAAAAAATTATAAGAATAACACTAGTCTAAGGAATATTACCTGAAAATATTATGAAAAAATATTAAAAATAATTCAGTAATCTGTCCTCTTAGGATAGTGAAAATCCATAAAACAACTATTACCAATTTTTATCTAAATATTATTATTGTAAATAGAAATAAGAACATTTTACCCAAAATGACTTGAAAATTTTTTTCTCTGGAAATGAAGCATTTAAAAAAGTTTATTTCAATGAGAGGTATACAAAAAATAGAGGAAACCCTACTAGTTTCCCTCGGGGGTTTTTAATAATTTTTTTCTTGGCCTAGAGTAACTTGAAATGTCCTGAGCAAACTTTCAGTTGAAGCAGTTCATTTTGGATAAGAGCCAGAAAAAGATTACCTTGCTATCCTGTAGCTCCTTTTATGAGCTTTTTGTTAGCAGAAATTTCCATTTTCAGATTTCATAATGTCTTTTAACATAAATTCATCTGATTTATAAAAGCCATTCTTGGCTTTTTTCATGGTTTAAAAAATTGTGTAAGAATTTTTATAGCCACATTGTTGAAGTCTTTAAAAATAATTTCACTTTTTCCTCGTATATCAACTGATTTTTTTTTCAGTGTGCATTCATTTTTTTTGCAAGATTGTTGTCATTATATACATAGGATGGAAAAGCTGTGCTTTTAAAAATTGAACATTAGAAATATTTGTACTTTGCAATGCAAATTCAGTAACTATGGTTAGCATTGCAACAGCTCAATAGGTTGTACTACCATGTGTCTATTATTGGACCTTTTTTTTTTCTGTTTCCTATATCGCTGCAAATTATAGATTTTGTCTTACTTTGAATAACCTAAAGATAAGCTGAGCCTTAGTGTAAATTCCCAAGAATGGGAGTGGTTTGAAAATAATAATGGTGGTTATCAAAATACTTTTCTGATCAATTTAGAAAGAGCTGAATCACTCACACAATCCTACAGCATTAAATGAGTAAACCTTTTCTGCTAACACTTATCTTTTGAAGACAGTGACATGTTTTAATTTTTGTTCATTTAGTTAAATAAAACATCATTGATTTATTCATTTTTTGATTATCAAAAAGTTAAAGAATTTTTCATTTTCAATAAATTGTAATTTCTGGTAGAAATTTTTCTTTTTTTGAGACAGTCTTGTTCTGTAGCCCTTAGGAATTGTTTTTTTCTGTCTTTGCCTCTTTATGTGCTACAAGTTTGGACTTATTTTCATTAAATTATTTCACTGAGTTACTTCTACATAGATTTATTTTTTCTTTTAATCTGTCTGTGGCCTTTTTTCTGAGACTTGCCTTGTAAATTCACAAAAACTAATTGTACCTGGTATTTTATTATTGTTTGTTTTTGTTTCTACGCTACCAACAGAAATGTTACAAGTGAAAAGAATTTGAGCACAACCGTCCAACTAAAGTCCCTTTTATGACTGACCAGATGACCTGATAACTAGGAAGCTGAGACCTTGTCTTTCAGGAGTTTTTCATATTCCCAGTCCTACTCTGGGGCTAGTAGAGGCCAGATTTCTAGCCACCCTTCTCTTCTAGAATTGAGGGCTATGAATCAGAGAGTTTCTCCCAGGATCTTGAAGGGACTCTGGGTCACTGCTGTTCGTCAGGACATCTGTCAGACAACTGCCCTACCTACAAAGCAACACATACTTCTGCTGCATTTGGAGCCATGATTTGAACCACAGAATACATTTTAGGGTCGAGACTTTACAGCTAAGCAAGTTTATGCCTGCACCCATGGCTCATTTCATTTTGATTACCTGAGCTCTCCTACTAGCCACATCCATCCCACTAGGAAGCTGTATTCTCAAAGATGACTCTGGAAATGGATTAGGGACTCCATCCAGGCTACTCCATCCAGAATATAAAATGTTTTAGAAAAAATGACTCCCTATCCCCCCCCCCCCCCAGGAAACCTCTAGCCTGCAGTTTCACTCACCCTTGGGGTTGAACATATTTTTTTGGCTTTTGTTATATGTAACCCAATCTTTCCTGCTTCTAATTAAAATTTATTTCTTTTAGTATAGTCCTTCCCAGAAACCATATGGCTATTTCCCACTAAAATAATATCCCTTCCCAGTAATTTTGAGTCTTTTAAACTTTTTAAAGAAGATATTTTATAAACTACTAAAAATCTACAAGAAAAGACAGAATTTAAGAAATAAAGTGAAGTTTGAGTAAATGTCACTTGAATTTTTTGCCATTATTAAAAATTTCCCTTAAAGTTTATAATTATTTTTACTGGGCTATTTATTGAAGGGATAGAACTGAATGTAATAAGTAACATCCTTTATAGTATTAAATATTTCATATATAAAAAAATTCAACAAAAATATGAAGAATCTGAGGACAGATTTAATAGTAATTTCTTTTAAAAAGCATAAGTTAGTTCTAAAATTTATCTTCGGAAGCCTAAGAGATACTTTTTTAAAGTATTTTTTAAAAAGTCCCGGGTGTGGTGGCGCACAGCTCTAATCCCAGCACTGTACAAGCATGATGAAGAAGGATCACAAATCTGAGCCTGGCTTTGGACAACTTAGTGGCTTAGCAAGACCCGTTTCAAAAATTAAAAATTAAAAAAAAAAAACAAGGGGTAGAAGGGAATATAACTCAGTGTGAAAGTGTTGAGTCCAATCCTCATCCCCCCCAGCCCACCAAAAAGGATAAGAAATAAGCAAAGAGAGAAGGAAAAGAGGGAGCAACAATTATCATTATCATCCCTCAGTATTCCTTATTAAGTAAATTTTTCTCATCCATGCAGCTTCTACCAATGAACTCCTAAGTGTGACGAGGTGTACATGACTTCCAGGACAAACGCATCATGCCATTTTCAATGGTTGTACATGTGAGATCCCTCTGTCTTTCTGAACTGATCGATAACTCAAAGCAGTGCTAGGCAATGTTCCAGCCAAACTCAATTTAAGGAACATCTTTTTTTGGAAGAACCATTACTGCCTACCTGCAGACAAGCAGATATTCTATAAGGAGCTCAGCTCTGTTTTCACAAGAAAATCAAACTTATTTATCGACCTTGAAGAGCGGTCTTTAGTACAAGAAGGTATTAAAACCCTTTGAAGTCCAGCCAAATTCCACAGCCTTCTATCTATAATTTTAGTTTACTTTTCCAATACCCACCGGCCTCAATAGCGGTAAATACACAAGCCTAGTCTCAGTAAACCTTTGCTTTATTCCAGTGGATATTTCCTGTTGTTTTCCTCATGAGTTGATTTTTAAATGATTGTTTGAGGAGATCCAACTGGTTTCCTGTCGGAGAAAAATGCAAGAACTCAGCACCCCTGGCTGAGTTAGATAAACTGGAGATAGGTGGCTGCCTAGTTAAGTGTCACAAGGAACAGAGATTACAGGTCTTTGTAGATTAGAAAATGCTAGATGTCTTAATTTAGGAGTACCAGACAGAGAAAAAGAAAGAAAAAGAAATTAGTGATAGTTGCAGTTCTCTTTTTGGATTAAAATCGCATGTATCAGAAGGCCTGGGGTGTTTTATTCAATATGAGCAAATTTGATGCCAGCATGAAGACAGTCCTTTCAGGAGAGAGCACCTATGTGACACGGTAGCAGGGACACCAGGATGCTGCGTCTCCTTCAAGCCCTCTGGGGTTTAATGAGATAGCTTTTTGCCTTAGACAAGCAGGGCTTCCAGTGAGTAGGGAAATGGTGCCTAGGTAACCCGGAGTTCGTACGCATTGGGATGAACGCACAGACGACAGACGGTCTCGAAGCCTACAACAGAGAGTCGCCAGCAGAGGCCAAAACCCAGCTGCGAAGTGAAGGGTGGGCAGATGAGAGATGTGAGCCAGGGTAGGGAAGCAAAGCCAGGCAGAGGGGATGACGATCAAAGGCTGGGAGGTGAGTAACAACACTGGAAATGTGGGGCAAGGGAAGCATAGTCAACTGCAAAACAGAATTCGGATCACTAAGGGTTTTTAGTAAGACATTGCACATACTTTTCAATCACAACAGTCGTGTCAGTCCCAGAGTATGGATTAGATGAGAGAGAGTCGGATTCGAGAAATTCTTCCATTGTAGATTTGTGGCTTTGGCTTGAAGTTTATGACTCTGAGCCTGCTAAGGATAAATATACATGAGGTTGAATACAGTAAGGGTGATTCTTGTTTTTCAGGGAGAGGGAGGATTTCAGACCCGGGAAAGGATAATATTAACTACAGAGCTCCAGCACTGACAGGTGGAGAGTGGTCTGGAAGGGACCCCCAAGCCCAGCAACAAACTATTTACCGATTTTGCTACTACCTAGTAACTGAGGGGGAAAGGTAACACGATGATGCGGCAAAAATTGGAAAGCTTCAAGGACAATGACCGTCGAGGGGAGGTAAAGGACAAAGGCGGAAGCATCCTGGCTCCAAGGTGCTGGGTACAGGCTCTGCTTCGCTTTGTGCTTGGCTTGGCCGCTGTCTCCCGGAGAGGAGGAGCCAGTGGGTCGGAGGTAGTGAGTTCTCTTTGTTGAACTAGTGTAGACAAAAAACTGCAAAAAGACAGAAGGACAAATGTTCCTCGGATGCCTTTGCATGTGTCTCTGTATGAGAAAATAATGTTACTGACTCTTAACGTTGCGCCCTGAGCTACATTTGCTAGTGGTAAGGGCTGGATTCGTACAAATCTGTTTATGCCCCCTTGCCTAAACTCAGTGAAGGCTGAGGACGAGAAACGTTCTGTAGACCGTAGCTGGCCGTCCTCGGGCTTGATCAAAGGCCCTTTGCCTTTTATCATGGCACTCTAATCATGCACTAATCAGATCCATGGACCTTGATATACATGAGGGGAAAAAGAACCAAGCCGTGTTTGAAGAACTTTTTATTTTTTTCTGAGTGATTTTTTTAGCTAAGTTCCAAATTTCTTCAAAGCTGAAATTACAGCAGCTGTGAGAACTCAGCTGTTTGTCAAATACACAGGAGGAAGTTATAGGCTTTATTCCATGAACTAGGACTGAATGCTGAGTATATTTTTCATGAATTCTCAGAATGGACTGGTAATGGTTATTATGGGTGATAATATTTATTTAGACAAGTTAGAAATACCACGTACAAAAGATGTTTAAAGCAAAAATGGCACAGACCAGTTTGAAAATGCACAGGCTGAAATTATCTACAGTTTCAGTGAAAAGCATCAATTGTATGGCATGGAGTTGGCGCTGGCTTCTGTTTTCATGGTAAAGACAGCTTGTAAATCAGTGACATGACTCATGAGTGTAAGGCACGGTGCATCAATCTGGCACCTGCTTTACCAATTGGTCAAGTTCCATTCATATCTCAATGCAAATAACTAACCTCAGTGTGACAAAAATACGTATTTCAGTATTAACAGGATGTGCTCATTCATGGTAACAGTGTTCATTTCCTCCTGATGACGAATAGCATGCACTTAATTCATAAAAATAATGCTATTTTGTTTTCTGCTCAGCATGTCAAACGTGGCAAATGCCTTTTTGAGTCTTGTTCTTGTGGCTTTGTGAGGGCCGTGCATAGGCAAATTTTACAAGAAACCACAGCAGGTGCGACTTAGAGCGAAAGCTATGTGACAAGCAGGGTCACGCTACCCAAGCTGCATTTGGGGGAAATCCAAACTTCACGACTGCCACACACATCAAAGGAGGGACTTTCCCCCTCTGTTCTGGAAGACTTGGCTTCCTTCTTTTTTTCACACTTTCATGATGCCATAGTTTTCCCCGGGAGCAGCTACCTTGTCCTGGGTGACTGTACTGGGTGGAAAGGGCGCAGTGGGGAATCGTAGATAGAAAGATGAAGTACTGAGAGATGGAAGAAATAACAGAACCAAGACGACTAGACACTTTGGCTAGTCCTCGTGTCTCTGGGTATGTTATTCGCCATTTCCCAATATTTAGAGAATAAAAAATAATTACAGACCATTGTATGTGTCAGGCTCAGCTGTGACACTTACCAGCTGTATCCTTGAGCTTTCTAATTTATGAAATTTATAATACATTCTTAACAGATTTGCTGTGGAGCTTAAATGAGAGAGTGTCTAGACATTCACTTCATTTCTCTCTGCTTCTATCTCTACCCCAGTTTTTGTCAACCTAAAAAATCCAGGAGCCCTGCACAGTGAAATTCTCATGTGGTTCTGAATGCACGTGTCTACCCTACCCCGTACCTTGTCATGTCACATGTGACAATGAGTACTTGACTTATTAATTGTAAGTCCTGATCTTATAGCTTTTGAGATCAGCAAAACTAAAGAGAAATCTAAAAAGGAAATCGGCATCGTAAAGTAAATGCATGACTGAGTGTGCTTGTGCCAGTATAACTTTCCTAGACCAAGTGGAATTTTTTTTAGTTAAAGTGCTTATTTCTAGGCTTGGTTGTTGTGTCTCATTTCCATATCTCTTTACTTAGATGAGTGGAAAGCTGGAGTCTTTACAGTTCTCTCTTCTCTGGGACAAGCTGTACAGGGTTGCCACCCCCAATTCTGAAGGTTGTTTCCCCTGAATATCTATTGTTGACAAGTCTTAAAGAGTATTTGTCTCATCCACGTGGGAACCCCATGCACGCAGAGCCTCTCTGAAAGGATAGGTTGTCTGTAATCTCATGAGAAGGCACCTCCAGCAGCTGTGTCTTTATTTTTTATTCTAGGAGATAATCACTGCCTGGAAGACGAAACAATTGTGGCCTAAAATATAGAAAGACAACTTCTAGAGTTTTATACATTGTTGTTTAAAGCCTTCTCAAACTTGGTTTTATGATTTTAAACTTTAATATTATCGAGACTTAATTTTCCTTCTCCTTTATAGATGATCACTCAATAGTTTTAAAAACATAAATAACAACTGTTCGTAGATTATTGAACAGTATCCTCAGCCTTGTGAGAACAAGCCAGCCAGCACAATATATTAGAACGTTTTTAATAAATAATGTAGGCTGAAAAACACTAACAAATTGATTTTGTCAGGGAAAATACTATAAAACTATAAAGGACAATAAAAATGTTTCCAAAGATATAAAAAATTGTCACAGTTATAATTTTATCAATTATTTTGAATGTATCACCATTTCAGACAATTTAGAAATAAAGCTAGTTACTGTAATAAAAATGGCATATATTTTTGTTGTACTCTTATTAATTCATCATTATTGATTTTATATTTTTTGTGCCAGAAGACAAAAAGCTAAATAGGAATAAACATTGGGAAAAAGCACTTTTATTTGGAAGGCATGAGGATCATTAAGATTTGTAATTATTCCAGTCAGACTGTCAACGAATAACAATCTACACTCAAACAGGAATTACTGGTTAAAAAAAAAAAAAAAAGAAAGAAAGAAACCCTAAATGTTCAGAGAGCTGTATGGCAACATTGGATAGATTTCACGTGTTGTAAACACCTCTACTGCTGGCCCCAGGGCCTAGGACCCTCACCTGTGTTGCTTATTCTGAAGTTCCCTTCAACACGGAGCTAGCAGCAGCTGTCCCTCCTCCCTCTGCTCTGCACTCACTTTCACGGACTCAATCCCTACCCACAGTTTGAATCCCTCTGGTCCCAGGCTCATCCTTTTTCTGTTATACCAATCTCATTTCCTCTCTCTGGAGTTCTCAGAGCCTTTGTTGGGGTCTTGTGTGATGTAAATCTGCAAAAGGAAAGAAACTAAGCCTTCTGCACATAGAAGGGGCAAAACCTCTCTTTTAATGAAGTATCTTCAAATGAGGCATGGTGGTGCATGTGTGGGTTATTTGGGAGGCTGAGAAAAAGGGTCCAACATTTGAAGTCAGCCTAGACAACGTAGGAAAATGCTGTATTAAGATAAAATAAAAAAGGCTAGGGATGATGCTCTAGTCGAGTATCTGCTTTGGTATGTCTGGCATGTGCAAAGCTCTAGGTTCAAGTCCCAGTAACACACATACACACATACATTCATGCACACATACACACACACACATACATGAGAGAGAGATCTTCAGGACATTGATTCCTTAGTTGAGATGTGATTTCCTACTGCAGAGGATGTCATGTTTGGATCTGAAATGTCCCTTGAAATCCTCATGTGTTTGCATATTATAGGATATCTATGGATTCCACATGTTAGTAAGAGGTGCAGCCTGGTCAGGAGGGGTGCGTCACTGGGCCTTTACCGGAAAGGGTGGATCATTGGCCCATGACCGGGAGAGCATGTGCTAGCTCCTCCCTTCCTTTCTCACTCTGCTTTCTGGCCACCATGGGACAAAAGCCTTTTCACCAGGTTGACCTTCACTCGCCCCTTCCAACTCTTGCTGGTCATACATGAGCGGACTGGGACCTTGTGAAACTAAAACTTGTGAGCAAAAATTAAACTTTCCACCCTTAAGTTGTGGGTGTTGAGTAAAGTGTTCCAGCAATAAATAAGACAGATGACAAAGTTTGTCTGAAACTCTCACACAAAATGGCTTCTTCTCTGGTGTCTGCCTTGGTGTCTAGACCTTGGCAGCGCGTCCCTTCCTTACTCTTCCAGTATATTACCACCTCTCCTCACCCACAAATACCTTTCCACTGCCCTGTACTGTCGTCGTGTCAAAGTGCAACCTCCAAGACACTTCTCTGCCTTCTTGAATAGTTTTGCTACTTGATGTAACAGCTTCTTTCCTTGTTCTTCTCGGGGAAATTCAGTATTCACATTCATGATTCATTTAGCAATAGTAGTAATATTAACTGAAATATTACTTTTAAATATTTACTGTGCACCAACAACTATCTTTGACATTTGACATACGCTATCACATTTATTTTCGGCAAGCACTGTACCAGAGAGACACGATTTGCAATTTGCTGAGAAAAATGTTGTTTAACAAGTCCGAAGATGTAAGGGATATCAAACAACCGAAACAGAATATGGACATAACTAGCTGGCCAAAATATCCTTCCCTGTGTTCTAGCTGTTCAGACTCTTTGCCACACCTTTCCACCTCCATTTTTCTGTTTGCCTCCTGGTGTGGGTCTGTGTTGGAGCTAATGGTTATCCTAAACTGCTTCTTCCCCAAATGTTTGGACCCTGCAGTCTTCTCTTGACAAGGGATTTCTGGTCCCTGCTCCCCGTTAGGGTACTGTCCCTCTTCCTGCTTCTCTCCTGTGGCCCTCCAGCCTTCTTATCCTGCTTCTCTTCACGTCCTCACGATCTGCAGAAGCTGCATATCTTCCTGTCAGCAATCCTAGAATCCTGCAGGGTGTTTAACGCGGGGTTGGCCTAGCAATCTGTGCGTAGTCTGCAGGCAGCTTAACGCAGAGACCGTACTGACATAATTTGTTGGCAAGATAGTGCTGGTATCCCTGATGTTGGAGCGGCTGCCTTTCAGTCCACACCTCTTCCTCAGTGGTCTGATCCCTTCAAGCAGCATGTTCGCTAGAGCTGGTTTCAAGCGTTTGCTGTCACCCCTGTCGCTAATCTTTTGTCTTTGAGCCCAGAAAATCTTCTGTAAAAATCACACGTGGATGGGATGTTAGATCCAGAAAGGACCATAGGATTCATATTGTCCAGGCTCTTCATTTTACACACAAAGAATCGAGCTCCAGAGGGGCCCGTAGACTGACATTATCAACAGAAACTACAGAAAGATTAGATAAAGTAGCAGAATCTGTTCTTGCCTTTACCAAAGGAAGTTTGGTTCAAGAATGGTTGTCCTGGGTTTAGAACCAGGCCAGTTAGTGAGTATTTTCCACACGTGGATCTCTCTTAATCCCTCACTTGTTGAGAAGCTGGTTTATTATCAGAGGGAAACATAGCCAACTGCTTTTCGTGACAGCACAATAAGGTTCCTTTTTTGGGGGCTGGGACACTTTGTCCAGATTTCCTTTGCACCAGATGGCTGTCCCCCAAAGGCCCCAAAGCTCCTGGGATCGTTAGAATTCCAGATGTGTTTGCTTCTGTCCATCAGGGTAACATGACAGCAATTCTCTCCTTGCCAAGTTCAACTGTTAGACTGCATTCAGAGATTTTGTTTGGCGTGATTCCAGCATACTTGATAGTTTCAATTTACAGTTTTGATCTGCAAAATAGGCAATGTGCAGTATTGTAGAATACTGAGACCCTAAGTAGTCAAACCCCTGCTATATGGATAGAGGATTCTAAAAGCACACAGGTGACCGCTTGAGAGAATCTAATCCCCAGGTCCGAGAGCTCATGGCTTGTCCTTTCTTCATGCGTCAAACCTATTCTAAGTTCAGTTACATTTTTCCCACTTTGCAAAATAATGCATTTTGCATGTTGGTACATAGAATGGACTTTGATATCATAAAAAATATCTTTACTTTAATATGCTCCAGATTGAAGCGTCTGATTGAGGCCACACTGCCTTATTCCCCAGTTGTACTGATTAAAAAGACTAATTATTTCCATGCAAGTATTTCAAGACCATCTTTCTCTGCATAAAATTTTTGATGGAATTTTTTAAAATCCTTATTTTGGAATCATATGAGAGAATTAATATTTATTAAACTCAATTTAAAAAAAGAGTTTTATGACATTTCACTAGATGGTTGCTGCTACCTCTTAGGATTCAAATCTCTTCCAGATTTGTGCCATATGGGAAGTAGCCGTCAGAATCCTCTTCTTTGTGTAGCGTTTAGTGTAATTAATGCTGAAAAGGGACTTACATCAGCCCGAGACTAATAGGCTTCTCACATGCAGTTTTCATGTCTAATTCTTGTCATTTGTGAGAGAGACTTAAACCGATTTCCGAGATCTTTCCTACATCAAAAGTCACCGTTATGGTTCCTTTTCTAATTCATAAATCAGCTCACTTCTTGCTCTCGTGAGAAATAATCCAGGCGTGGCGAGGTGGGAAGTCAGTTATTTACTTTTCTGATGTAAAGGGCGGGAAACTGGAAAAGAGACTCCGGCTGGGAAGGCACTTCTTTCCCAGAGATCCAGTTAATCTTTTTTAAAAATTTCTGAGTTCTGGAATAATCATACTCTAAAAAAAAGGATGACTGTCACCGTAACAGAGGAAGCCATCATATTGAGCAATAAAATGTCTATGCATACTTTTGCTGCAGCAAAATTTGAGCTATATGAATTATTTGCATTATATTGTCAGTGACAAGTTTATCAAATACAAATTGTTAGAGATGGCAAGCATATAACTTGTTTAGTCCTTCCTGTATCCCATTGTTCAGCATAAGAGGCTATTTTGATAGAGTTATTTCACTGGAAGTAGATGATGCAATAGGACTGAGAAAGCAAAGCTATAGTAGAAAACCACTTTCCTTAAACACTCTCTATATAGATGAAATCGAATTTGTGTTTATGGAAATGAGGCCATGAATGAGGAAGTATTCACTCCAAGTTTGTAAGTAACATAGCAGCCGCCTTGGGGATGATTACTGGGGGTCCCTTATCCAAATGTAATGTTGGTGGGAGGGAGAACAGAGCTACAAATGGCACTGATGACTTCTACCTGAATACCATTAGCACTTGGGAGTTAATTGCCTCATGATTTTTGAGAAAGGAAGAATTGTAGCAATCCATTCTGTTTTATAATTGGCATAATGATTGCAAAAATCCTTTCGTATTCAGTACTTGGAATGAAGCTATTTTAGATACTTGAGTGGCTGGCATCCCGGCAGAGTCATCCCTTAATGAATCGTAAAATCGCTGTGCACGGCTATTGATGAAGGCAACACAGGAAGCATGCGAGCCGTTAAAAGGAGGAGGAAGCACGGACGTTACATAAAATGTGTTGTAACCAAGCAATATGTAAATTTTTTAAACTTCGCTCTTAAATTCTAGTTCTTGAAATCTCTTTTTTCGTAACTGAGTCACGATCTATTTTGGGACAAATGTCTCAATACAACAATCTTTTCGTTGTACATTAAAATTTATTCAGAAAAATCAAGGACTAATAAAATAAATAGATGATACTAAAAATGTGACATACATGTAGCCCTGTGCTAGTGCTGTGCGAAGTCTGGGCTGGCCTAAATTTTCCATATTTTGAAGTTATGCTTACTAAAGTTTGGAAAAGTGAAGTAATTGAAAATAGCTCACAGTTTAAGTTAAAAATATGATCTTGTTCTTTACTTCAAATACCTATTTTTCTGCTTCCTTCCTGGAAAAACATCTCTTGAATTTTTCATAAGGAATTTTATTATTTTAAAGTAATCTGTGAAACTACATTTAAAAAAAATCTTTCTCCTCACTGTTCTCTTCCACCTTTTTTTTTACACTGTTCAGTTAGTTTGCTTTAGAGTTGACAGTGGCTTCCTGTGTTTCGGAAGATGCTGCCCAAGGACTTGACCTTAGACCTGGAAGCCACGTGATAGTTTCCACAGCGCGTCACTCACTCTCAGCAGAGGCACACAAGGAAGACATTATCTTATTTTCTTGGCTCTAGAAGGGCTGCAGAACCTCCAGCTGCACCCCTGCTTGTTACTTAGTCAGCCTGGCTTTTCACCCAGAGCCTTCCTACTTCAAACCCAGCCTGGTGTTCCTCGTACTATGCTCCATAGAGAAACGAATCATTGCTGTCTTTAAAGCTTTCCACAGACTCCTTTTATTCAATTGTCGTGCAGCCTTCTTTTCAAAAAAAGAACTATCCTGTTCACCTCTTTTCATTGGTCATTTGCTATCATTTGCCATTCTAAATGTATTACAAGCTCTCTAATAAGTTGTTAAATTGGGACTCCAGATGCCCACATTTCTAAATAATGTTAATTTGAGATCATCAATGCTCCTTTGTATCATACTCTTTCTTTCTTTTTGCTGTCTTTCTTTCTTTCTTTCTTTCCTTCCTTCTTTTTTACAGTCTTGGGGGCTCTAACTTAGGGTGTCTCGTGTGAGAGCCAAGTGCTCTACTACTGAGCCCGACATTTATTAACTTTTATATTCCTCTTTTTAAGATTCCTTTATTAAGACTATTTTTGTTTAAATTTAGGTTCGTTAATGCAACTTATTTCAGGTAAGGGAGTTTATAGAGACTCTTTCAATATGAGACTGTAGACATTATAGAGAAATTACAACTATCACTAAAAAACATTATTTTTATTTAGTATTTTTTTCTAGTTTTTTCTCCACTTAATCTTGGATGAATTTGGCAGTTTTGTATTTTTCCAGCAAGTTTCTAGCCAAAAAAATTTTAGAAACTAGCTGCATAACACTAGTAGAATAACTATGCCAATTTAGTTTGGCAGTGATACGATTATGAACAAATTTAGAGTCTGTTTCTGTGTGAATTATATTTAAATCTCATGCTTTATCGTTTTCTATTTTTCTTTTGTTTTTTGAAAAACAAAAGGCTGCAAAATTGTTGCTTCCTACCCAAGTGCACAGCTTGGAGTTCATTAACCCTTCCAAAGGGTCCAGCCTTCAGAACAGTGGCTGAAGGTAACCTTGTCGAGCACGTTCAGTATTGGTCTCCGGGAAGTTCAACACAGTGCTGACCTGGCTTGTGGGTTTATTCTGGAAGATGACCAAGTCCTAGGGAACATTAGTCAATAGAAATAATGATTGAAACCCACGCGACTGAAAGGAAATTCTCTTGAGGGAATTTTGAGGCGCTCACCCCCCTTTTTCTGATGACATGAAATGAGCTTCTCCTGGACTGGAATCAAGGAAACTTGCTTTGTACAAGTCCAGAGGACCTCTGGAAGAACTCCAAACTAGAACTCAAAGCTGCAGTTGGGGTGCACATGCGCTCAAATTCACTCATGATTATACTGAACGAAGTATGAGTCTGTCACCTCAAAATGTGCTTCCCTTGCTCTTTTCTTATAGCCATACGTTATAACAAGGCCTTTTGCAATCAGACAATCACCTCTCCTGCATTTCCGAGAGATTGGCAAAGCTGTTCTGCTTACAGTAAGACAATGCAAGACAGAGATTCATAAGTAGAGATGCCAGGTATTTTTAAATTATTAAGGCAACATAAAAATATTTTTAAAAATTGAAGAAATAGGAAACAGAAAACCACTCATAATCTCACTACATTAATTCAGTAAACACTTCTTCATAGATTGACTCATCTATTCTTCAAAATACAATTGAATCAAAAAATTCATATTGTGATTTTTAAATTTTAAAATACTATAGAAGAAGTTTCTCCATATTATTAGAAATACTTTATAGCTTCCATGTGAGTAATGGATGTGCTATACTTTACTCACCCCCTTTCCCACCAAATTTAGGTCAGTTTGTTTCCAGTATTTTGCAATTATAAATAATTATTAGGATGGCTTTTTATGCATGTAGATTTATGAATTATTTATTCAGGGCAAATTAACTCATATGAGATAAAAGTATTTAGCATTTTAAAACTCTTAAAATATAATAACTTTCAAATTTTGTGGGTTTTTATAGTCGTTTTTTAAAGACAGAATCTTGCTATGCAGACCAGGCTAAGTTGAACTCAATCTGTAGTCAGGCTGGCTTCAAACTTTCACTGACCCTCCTGCCGCGTTTTCTGGGTATTGAGATTATAGGTGTGCATCATTACATCTACCTCAGAAAAAAAAAAGTTTAAAAAATTAAAATACAAACAATCAGTAAGAATACACACTTTATTGAATTCTTACCAGAATTGAACATTGACTTCAAAAAAAACTAGTTTTGTATCTTTATCTTTTTTCAAATATATATGAATAGTCCAACTAAATATTATTATCACTAACCCTTTCTCTTTACATGGTAAAGGAAAAAAGCATGTATTATTTAAAAGACGTTTCCACTGTGACTGTGCAATGAGTAGCTTGGAGGATTGTAAAGAAACCTTTGCACTGTCCTAAGTTTGATCTACCTCCATAGTTTTTTGAGGCAGATTTTTCATAGAAGCAAGACCAAAGTCTAACCTCTGTCTGGAGGACTTACATAAACTGCTGTGTCCGGAGTTGTTGTCCCTCAGTTTTATTCAGCCACTAATTATTGTAAGGTCAAGCCCTGTTAGCTATCACCCAGGTTTATATCAGACTCATGCCCTAATCTGAGTGATTATTTTGCACATAAACTTTTTAGTTGATTTAATTGGGAAGCAAAGCTTTGTGAGAAGAAGTGTGGACGTCAGAAAGGAAGATTTCAATGTCCTCATCAAAACCCTTCCTTTCCTTTTTTACCTGATATTCCCATTCCTGAAAATGAGGGCTCTGTCTTATTCTCTACAGAAAACAAGGCCCACGTACATACGTGCAAGTGCTCAGGCACACGTTCACGCGCAAAGGAAATCCTTTCAGATGTGTATTTGTGTATGTGCTCAAAGAGCTCACTACAGACTCGCAGGGGTGGTCAGGAAGAAGACATGGGGGCAGTTCTCTTCCCCAGCACTTCATTATTTTAGTGTAAAAATGGATAATTTCCACGTGGGTTCAGGAAAAAAAGCTCACTTATTTCCATTAAGAAACTAAGCATTTGTGACCAATATCAGTGGAATTGGCACTTATGTGCAGTTTTACAGTAAATGGCGCAGAATGGAATGACTTTAGCAGATGTTTAAGCAATAGACTGTTCAAATTCATTTTCCTTCGTGTGCTCGAGTGCTGCGGGTTTATTGGGGTCAGTGAGAAGAGTAAAGGGAGTCTGCAGACCCCGCGGGGATGACCAGCAAGCCCCGGACATGGAAGACAAAGCCTTGTCGTAAATCTACCTTCTAGGATCTTTCTTCTGCAGTCCCGCAGAGAGCGGGGTGGCAACCACAGGGCTCCAATTTTCATCCCTTTGGTAAACAATATGTGGAAATCATGGGGAGCTTCAGGGTGCACTGAAAGCAGGGTGGGCTAATACGTTTGTCTTCGTTTACCAACGATCCGTTTTTTGGTTTAAAGCAGAGAATCAAGTTGTAAAAAAAGTTTATAGGTAAAACATATGTGCATCTTATTCATTTATTTAGCAAGGGTTCACTTATCGACCATTATGCCAAATGTCATCACACTGCTATACCAAGGCACTGGCAATCAGTCTCTGAGTAACTCAGGATCCAATCCCGTCTACACAGATGATAGTCTAGGGATATCTGAACAATAAATAATAGGCAGCAGCAGTACTTGAAGAAGTATGTAGTTTTTCGCCTTCTCTCCTTTTGTTTTCCATGTCCTAGATGTGAAGATTTGCTCCCAATTAAATTTTAACCACAGCTTTGTGAAAAGATTTCATCATCTTTATTTTCCCATAAGAAACTAATCATTAAAACACAAATCCATTCTGCACCGTCTGGGAGGGCAAGGACCACTGGTCCATCAAGAACGAGCTCCACCTCTTCTTGTCTTTCAAACAAGTTAATAAGGCAGAAATAAGTCCTAAAGTTAAAAAGGAAATGAATTCAAAATAAAATTTTCAAATAAGATTGTGTCAACATATACTTATCACAATTGAAGTCATTTGACTCCGACTCCGTACGTATTTGGAGACAATATGATGAAGTGATTAAAAGCCCAGGCTTCTTCAAGAAAAAGAATCCCACTTTTAAAATACAAAAGAAAAGACACAGAAAAAAGAAAAGAAAAAGCGAGCGAGCTAGTGAACCTGGGCCCTGACTCCATCTGTCCTCCTGCTTTACTTCCATTTCCTCCTCTGCAAAATTGGGGTGCTGATGATTGTCCCCTCCCGAGGCAGCTACCTGAACACGAAGTTGGCTGGCAAGTGTGAAGCACCGAGAACAACGCTCTTTTCTGCTTCGTGACTGTAGCCACAATCCTCGGTGCCAGGAAACAACACCGTCCTCTGCCTTAGCAGGTTTTCCGGCAGTGCCCTCCGCTTTTCTACCACGAGTGAGGCGGGACAAAGGCCTTGCACCTGCCTTTCAGGTAGCTCCCAGGCAGGTTAGAAAAGGCAAACACACAAAAAACAGGAACCAAACTCAGGGCTAATTCCTGGAACTACTGCGGAGCTGAGAAGAGACTAGGCTAAGTAAGAGAGAGTACAAATATTTCAAGGAACACCTTCCAACTTTAAGACACTTCTTTGGAAGAGTATTTCAATATATATATATATATATATATATATATATATATATATATATATATATATATATATATATATTGGATAGGGTCTCACTCTGTAATCCAGGCTGGTCCTAATCTCACCATGTGGTCTAAGCAGACTTCAAACTCACAGCAATCCTCCTGCCTCACCCTCCCGAGTGAGTGCTGGGATTACAGGTATGTGCACTCACACCCAGCTGTGACGTGGCGCTAGAGGGTCAAACCCAGGATCCTGCGCTTCCTAGGCAAGCACTCTAATCACTGAGATAGGTCCCTAGCCTCTTTTTTATAGAATGTTAGCGATTTTAGTTTTTACAGTTTCTACTAACACGATATTTGTATGGGTAGATGGGCTAGGGTATTGCAGTAATTCCCCAGAGCCCTCTAAAAAGATAAATAGATAAGAAGATATGGACAGATATCAAGGTCAGATTAAATCTGCAGGTGCTGTCCTGCCGGAACACATAGAAAAGGCCTGGAATTGCCGTGGACACGTGATCAGCACTGGATTACGCTGGAACCTTCAGAGACCCCTGTTGTTATCCCCAACTTCCCAGAAGCAACCGTTCAAGGGACCCAGCTGGGAGCTGAACCACGGGCACCTCTTAAAGTTGAAATTCAGTACTTAGGAGAACCAGCCACATCTCCTAGTGTTATATGGATGTTTTCGTTCCCCAAACATCCTCCCACTTATTTCTTCACAAGCCTAGCGACTTGCCCACTGCATACCAAAGAGATGTTGGTTAAAGAACCATTGTCAAGATATATGATTAGCTTGGCTAAGCGCTAACCCAGTTTCACAGTGAAAATCTCACATCACTGCCATTCAAAACTTTGTAAAGATCCGCTCACAGTGCTTTTGCTTATGCAAAAACGTGCACTTCGTATTGGTCAGGTTTGGTTTTTAACATGTGTTTCATATCGAATACAGGAAAGGTCACATGCAATCTAAAAAGAAAAGAAAGAAAATACTGATGGGATCTGCTATGAGGGAGTATTCCAGCACATCTGGGAACTTCTGTGAAAAACTAAGTCGATATTCTGGACTCTTGGGAGGCCAGATTATTAACCGGTTTTGGAAAAGCACTCTTGGTACAAGCCAAGGCATATAGGAAGCAGTTTAGACCTGCACGGGCCATTAAATATCATGTAGTTAGTCTACTACAAAGCTTAATAAAACAATAAAATATACAATAAGAAAAAGCAAATATTTAAACATGCTATGTAGCTCTTTCAAAACAGAGAAAAAACTCTATATGTTTGTTCACAATGACATGTAACAGGCTAGACCCGGACTAACGTGTTAGCG
The DNA here is from genome assembly GCA_004027205.1 of Ctenodactylus gundi. Classification (NCBI taxonomy): domain Eukaryota; kingdom Metazoa; phylum Chordata; class Mammalia; order Rodentia; family Ctenodactylidae; genus Ctenodactylus; species Ctenodactylus gundi. Next base: position 34,104 of record PVKB01003945.1, on the reverse strand, counting down.
GAAGCTTCAATATTAGGCTTTGCTTTCTAAAATAAAAGTAAACATTGTGAGTTTTGCCATAGAATAAATTATAACATCGCATTGGCATTAAATTTGGCATAGCTTCTGTCTAGGGAAAACACTAGGGATAATTCTCCTCCAACTTCCTATAAAATCCAGACCCAGATTTCTATTTTTTCCCTCTAGTTGAGTAAATTTTCAGAGGTAGTTTAAGGAGAGAAATACTGGAGAGTAGAGTGTCATTTGCAGTGGGAGATATTTGAAACACTTCTGCTATCTTCCTAAAGCATAGAGGTGGATGGTGGTTCATTACTTGAGGCAGGCTTGGGGCACTTTAACCAGTTAGCCTTAGGTAATACCATGACCCTGAACTAGCCGGACTTAGCTTCCTGCCTGTACCAGTGGTTACACATAACTCCACCTATGTTACCACCACTTGGCAGAAGTTGATTTAAGTCAGTTTGAAACCCTCAGAGAGCCTAGAAATATACTAATCCCCAGCCCCCAACTTCCTTTGCGCAGAGCCTTGGAGCTGTTCTAGTTCCTCACTGCAATGTGGAGCCTTGATGGAGAGCCATCAGAAAACCCTAGATGCATCTAGGTGCAGTTTTTGAACAAACCAAAACAACTTCTTATACTGAACTTGAATTTATACAAAGTTTTGAAGATTACTTTTCAGTCAGTCATCATGTACTGTGTTGTAGCCATAGATAATAATCGAAGAGATTAAAAGAGCCAGTCATTAATGATTTTTTCTAATGAGTATATTTGGTAGTAGACTATAGCCTAAACAGTTTTCTGTGTCTTTTAGCAAACTAACAAGGACCACTGAATTGTAATGTCAGGTGCCAAACAGGCCGCAGCTTCCCGCTAGGCTGAGGATTAGCTTCCTTCACCGCCAGGCACCGTAGAAGCAGCAGCTACTCCCGGCTAGCCCCACCCTCTGTATACCACACTGTTGCCCGTGTGCCAGAAACCCGGGAGCATTAGAACACTAGAAGGAATGAAGACATATGTGTTAAGCCACAATGCTTTGGCATGATGGTTATTTCCTTTAGTTCTAGAAGGTCAAATGCAGTGGGACTTCTGATTCTCATTTTAATGATTTAGGGATTAATAATTTATTCATGTAGCAAATATTTACTGACTCCATCCCTTTAGAACCCATGAAATTCACAAGAAACCACAAACCAAATGAAAGGGAAGATTGTAGTTGGAGACGTTAAGAACCGTGAAGAAAAGCAAGGCCGCAGAGGGAAGCAAGTTTTCACTTAATCAATCAATCAAGAAAGGCTCTACAAATAGGGCACACGTGACTCCTGAAGGAGACGCAGGTTGGGTAGATATCAGACCAAAGGAAGTTTTCGGCTGAACACCTGACAAGGCAAAAACTAGAAACAAATCTTCTTGCTTCCGCAGGCAGTAGTCATTTATATATAGCTTATTTGATATGTAGCATGCCTTTTCTTTTGGTTTTTTTTCTTATTTTTTGTAATACAAGAGATTGAATCCAGGGTATTTTGCCACCGAGCTACACCTTTATTCCAATAAATTAATTAGTTAAGAGACTAGAGTCTCAACAAGTTACCCAGGCATAGCTTGAGCTGGCCTCAAACTTGTGATCCTCCTGCCTCAGCCTCCTGAATAGCTGGGTTTACAGGCATCTGTCCCCATGCCCAAGTAAACAGCAGACATTTTCTATCCGGAGGTTCTACTTCCTCCAGAATCCATCAGAATTATCATATTAATATTGATATTATCGAATAGGATGACCATAGGTAATTAAATACCACTGTCAATTAATGGAATTTGGAGGGACCTAACAGCCTTAATCCTAACTCCTTGCCAATTTTTCTAATCAGGAGACTGAAGCACAAACAGAAGGCACAGATGCAGTTAAGTCGGGGTGTCAAGGAGAGACACATTGTGAATGTGGCTAATTCTTAAGCCATGTTCCGAACATCTGTATCTATGTCTAGTAACTCTGCCCTCAGATAGATGCAAGGAGACATTTCTCATCCACTGTAGATGTATTATAAGCAACATAGTAACCTTTGACTATCTGGGTACCCTTCTGCAAGTCATTTTACTTCTCTCAGAGTCTGTTTTCTCATCTATTAAACAAGGAGACTGAATTAAATCATCTGTTAAATACTTTCAAGCCACAAAACACTAAATTTTGTAATAATATCAACTTCAGCTACTTTAACATAAACAATATGAGTCTTATTAAGTCAATGATGGGGTCAATAAACATACATTGATCACCTTCACCATGAATCAAGCACAAACTATAAATATTATGCCACAAGTGAATTTTACTGAAGAATTCAACTATGTCCTTTGAGACAAAATGTATAAAGATTGGGTTTAGATATCTTGGCCTTACGTAGACTCCCAGGTGTGAACTCAAATACCTGCAGGTCTAAGCAGGAAGTTTTAATAGGGAAAATGACATGGACGTGTGGACATGGCTGTGTGCCAATTCAAAGCAGCCACTTGGTAAATGTGAAAAAGCTCTATTGCAGCAAAACCAAACTTATGCCTTGCTGTGTTTTAACTTACAAATGCAAAGACTCAGTCATCGATTCTGGTGATACTGCCAAAATATGCGAGAAGATGGGCTTCCTCAAAGAATCTGACCTGACCAACCTCACTTTCTACTCTTCACTGCTCCCACGGTCCTTGTTTCTATCCATAGCTTCAGGGGAAAACTTCACTAGAGTGGAGTCCCCACTTCCACATCTACACTTGTGGTTCCTAGCGCTGTGCTCATCCACAAACATTTATTGAATGGATAACTGAATGAATTTAAAAATTGAGCATAAAGTTCAATTTTAAAAATCACTGCCAGTTTTCCTCTAGCAACTTAAAATGTAACAATAAAGATTTAGACTCTACCTGGCAGCACACACCTATAATTCCAGCACTCCGGGAGGCTGAGGCAGGGCGACTGCAAATTCAAGCCCAGCCTGAGAAGTTTATCAATTTAGCAAGACCCTGTCTTTAAAAAAAAAAAAAAAAAAAAAAAAAAAAAAGTAGAAGGACCTGAGTTCAATTCATAGAACCATTAAAAAAAAAAAAAGACTGTTAATTGGTCACTAACATCAGTTATGTAATCCTCTGGTTGTTGGTCTGTCTCCAACCATAAAGGGTGATAAGAAAATGATTCTACAATCTCCCCAAATCTTTAATCTTCTGACTTCTGCTTCCAGTGCAGAACATAGAAAACATTTGATGGGAACAGAAGGTATAGATAAGCAGTGGAGCACTTGACTGATAATGCAAGACCCTGGATTCAATCCGCAGCATTGAAACAAAGCCCCTTCACATGCACACATGAGCAAGCACGTGCACGGACACACACACGCACACACACACACACGCACACACACACACGCACGCACACACGCACACACGCACACACACACACACACACACACACACACACGGACTTAGCAGTTTTGTCTGTATATCTTGACCTGATGTAGACCCACGTGCTGGCTGAGCCAAGCAGGAAACATAAATTAGAGAAGTGGGTTGGGTGGCGAACTCCTTAAACAATTCACAATCACAAAGGCCAAGCTGAAAAACATCGAAACTAACAAGAACCCAAATGAAATAAAACCACAAAAGGAGGAATATTTGCCTAGTTGCTTGGCACCACAATCTCCTTAGGGGTCAAGAATAGTACTTATGCTTTAGGTTACATGGATATAATTAATGCAACTGAATGAGGATAAATTATTAGCCGACGGAGATCAAAACGATAACACTCCTGATTGCTGACCCTGCACTGATCCCTTGTCCAGACATCCCGTCCTTGTCCAGCGTCATCTATACAAAGGTAGAGGCTGACAGTGACAAATGCTCAAACCTTGGCCAGAGGTGGGAACATTGCACACCGCCATGTGTGACATGCAGGGAAAAGGCATGATAAACCACTCCGCTGGGTGTCTCCCACCCCCCACTGGCACCCAAAGGTGGATTCAGTCCAGTGGGTCAGAGATGGAATGTGCACACCTGGGAAGACTGCAACTGAGCCCAGGAGTGGGCCCCTGTGCTCTGCAGGCCCGTCCCACTAGCCCAAGCACAGAAGGGCATGCTTCCTCCAGTAGCCAAAGACTGTGCATGGGTTTGACCCCAGGAGGATGCCATCTTCCTAATCACTAACTTCCAGAATTCTGAGCTATTTGGGACTCTTCGCCACCCTTGGTTTCTATCCTACATCAAGTCTCGACAGCTCCGCCTCCCAGGCCCTTCACACCCATTCTTTCCTTTCTGCATTTCCGGTCCCATGTGGTCAGTGCTCTACTGTTGGCTGAGATCACAGTAGCCTCCTGAGCTTCTGTATTCTCCAGCTTGGTTTTCTCAAATCCACTGTTCGGGCTCTGGAATTACCACAGGTACAGGACACACGTGGCAGCACACTTCTACCTATGTTCCAACCGTTTCTTCCGTAGCTCTTCTATTCCTGCGAAATTGTTCACTAAACTGTTGCTAGACACCCCTCATATGGCTTTGTTCCCACATCTGTGTTCGCGTGGTCCCACCCACTGTGAACATCCTTCTACTGCCTTCCCCCCCACCGACCCAAGTGTTGCGAGCAGTTCAATAAATCTGTTCCAGCCCTACTTCCTTGTTGAAGCCTTGCCTGTGTCCACATCCTGTTGTTGCCTTTAAACTCTAACAAAATTTATTTTTATTTATTTATTTATTTTTTGAGACAGGGTCTCGTTTCGTAGCTGAGGCTGGCCCTGAACTCACTATGGAGCCCAAGCTGGCCTGGGACTCACGGCAATCTTCCTGTCTCAGCCTCCCAAGTGCTGGGATTATAGGCATGCACCACCACATGCAGCTTATATGCAACAAAATAAATACATACTTAACACATAATACATACTTAATATTTAAAGGAACTTAATCTCAAGCTCCGTGTTTATTTTGTAGATGGCTATGTCTTGCACCCAATCCGAAGTTAATGTTTTAAAATCAGTGGGCTTTCTTTGTGCCCTTATAGGAGCCAGGTAATAGCATCTTGGACTTCAGCAGCTACTCTTGAGTCAGGCATGGTTATACATGCCTGTAATTCCAGCACTCTGAGAGACTGAGGCAGGAGAACTAGTGACTTAGCAAGACCGTCTCCACAAAGAAAAAGAAAGAATTAAAAGCAACTTAAGAATGATGGAGAAAAATTTTTTAAATGAAAAGAAAAAAGATCTGAGAATATAGCTCAGTACAAAGGCTCTGGGTTCAATCCCTCAAAACTACAAAAACAAAACAAAACAACAATAAAATAAAACTACCTGGCAGGTGTGATAGTCTATAAAAGACATTGATTGATTGAAGAAATCTTCCTTCCTCTTTGATGCAAAGAGCCAAAATCAAAATTGGTATGGAAAGGAGAACTTTCTATGCCATGACACCAGCCTGGGTATCTTTCCAAAAAGCCTCACTATAGCAGTCTGAAACGCACACTTTTCCTTTCCTGGGTGCAGAGTATCCAACTCGAGGTGGAAGAAAACCAAATTCCTTGACTAACAAGGCAATCAACCTAAGGATTTTTATTTCATTTTATAAGAAAATAATGAAATCTATTATAAGCTGCTAAAATGATTTATGGAAAGTTATATTAAAACTATTATGAATAAGTAAAAAATAAATTGGAGACAAACCCATCATACCTAATTTAGTTCTGTGATCACCATCACTGGTGATTTTTAGATTATTTATGCATATATGTATTTACCTTTTTGACCGGTGTTGTTTATGTAAGAATGTGGTAGAAGGGAAAAGGGTGGCTGTGCTTCATCTTAGCATCCCAGCCACTACCAACTTTCCATCAACTGCAGGCATTCTGTACAGTTGAGACTTTGGGAATCTGGAGATGTAGCTGAGTGATGGAGCCTAGGGTATGATACGGTCCGTCTTCTGCACTACAAAAGAAAAGAAAGAATAAAAAAGAAGAGAAAAGAGAAAAAAACTTTTGCTCATTTCTCATGTCAACAGAGCTATTAAGAATTGATTCCCATCTGAAAGACATAGGGGTAGGCAAAGACATCCTTGACAAGACACCAAGAGCAAAAGAAATTATCTCCATTATTAAGAAATGGGATCTTGTCAAATTAAAAAGTTTCTGCACAGCAAACTATCAACAATGTAAAAAGAGAACCAACAGACTGAGAAAAAATATTCACCACCAACATCTCAGATAGGAAGTTCATAACTGGAATATACAGGGAGCTGAAGAAAAGTAAGCCTACCAAAATAAAGGATCCTATTGAAAAGTGGGCAAATGAAATGAAGAGGCAGTTCACTCACAAAGAAGTTCAAATGGCCAATAGATACATGAAAAGATGCTCTAGCCCTAAGAGATGCAAATCAAAACAACGCTAAGATACCATCTCACTCCAGAGAGAATGGCCTATATCAACAAGTCAAATAGTAATCAGTGCTGGCGAGGCTGTGGGGAGAAAGGAACCCTCCTGCACTGCTGGTGGGAGTGTAAATTCATGCAATCACTCTGGAAAGCAGTATGGAGATCTCTCAAAAGCCTAGAAATAAATATCCCCTTCGATCCAGCGACACCCCTCCTGGGAATATATCCAAAAGAGGCCAAAACAACACATAGCAGAGATATATGTATACCCATGTTCCCATGTTCATAGCAGCACAACTAACAATAGCTAAAATATGGAAGTCACCAAAATACCCATCAACAGACCAATGGATTCACAAACTGTGGTATTTATACACAATGGAATACTGTGCATCTATAAAGTCCAACAGCGTGGAGGCTTTTACAGGCAAATGGAAGAAACTTGAGAACATCATGCTTAGTGAAGTGAGTCAGAAGCAGAAGGTGAAACATCGAATGGTCTCTCTTATATGAGAGTCCCAGATCACAACTCCTATGGAACTTAAGATGAAAGACAAAGGGAAACAGGGGGGGACAAAGGAGAGAGGGAAAGTCCTTGTCACCTTGACAAGAAACGTAGGTGCACAAAATGCTCAACTTCATTGTAGACTTTAAATTTTGCGCTTATACATTTCGATAAAACGGGGAAAAAAGCATTGATTCCCAGGTTCATTCTCCAGCATCAGTCAAAAATTTTTGAATATACGACTTCTCCTTAACTGTTACATTCTCAAGAGCTCCATCTTCCAATATTAAATCATAACCAACATGGTACTTCTAGGCTTCAAAGCTCTAGTGGCTGAGCATTGAGCAGCTGTCTTGGAAGATGATCTTCTCTGTCCCTCATACGCCAATGTCTCCAACTCTGTCAGACAAGAAAATCTTTTTTTTAACTTCCTAGGACTCATTAGACATAACTTAAAACATAATACCACCTCTACTGAAAAATAATGTGATAAGATATTCCCTAGTAAAAATAACTACCAGGACTTAAGCTCAGGATTTTTGTGGATCTTACAATTTTAAAGTGTCTTTTAATATCGTCTATTCACATTTCTCCTCCTTCAAACTAGTGCCAGTTCTCATTCTATTCTGCAGGATGTATATGCTATCATTTGTTAACTTCAATAGCTTTGTGAAACTTTACTGAATTCAATTATTATTTAAATTGTTAGTTGTGATAACAGCAAGATAGTTACGCCCAAAAAAGTTGTAGGTAAGAAGCACGTTCTAAATAAATTGTCATGACGAATTGTCATGATGTCCTAAATTTGCTTTAAAATATTCCAGCCAAAAATAAGGCAGGATTGGTAAAAATAAAAACTTGCATGATGCTGATAATTGTTAAAATTGAGTAATAGGTACATTAAAGTTTACGATAAGTATGTACTTCGGGTGTACTTGAAATTTCTCGTGATGAAATTACCTGAGAATTCCATATCGTTGTGCTGCTGTTCTTACTATATTATCACCTTTGCCTCTCCTGGGTGATACTTCCAAGGTCGAGGTCCTGTTAGAGAAATCTTCCTGAGTCCTTATGCCATATAAACAATGAAAAAAACCAAAGAACCCACTGCGGATTCAACCAGGAGTCCACCCCGAGGAGCTCGTCACTTCTTCAGTTTCCCCTTTTCTGCTGAGATGTAGCTCTGTCACGAAGACTCATCGGGACTGACAGCTGACAGTGCACCCCTCACCCCTCGGCAGGATCCACAGCTACAGGATTCAGCTGCGGAGTGTTGCCTCTGACCTGTTGCGATACATAGAGTTATTCATGAACCTGTGCTTAAAATAGACGGTACGAGCTGCACAGGCAGGTCATGTGCGGCAATCACGCCGGCCTTTTGAGTTATAACAAATGTCCTGTTACACATTAGCACCACGGCAGCACAAAAAGCAGGAAGGAATTTTCGATGACTCTGGGTTTAACAGCAGTTATCCCAAGTAGGAGGTGCTTTAAACAAATAACGATAGTCAGTCATGAGTAAGCAAACATTCCAGAGCTTGACGCAGAAAGAAAACTCAGACATAGCAATTCTCACAAGTTGTAAAATTAATTAGAATTATTTGCAATTAAGAGGCATAAAAAATGGCAAATTTCTAGAACATTCTTTATTCTCATGGTATGTTAGATTTCTAAGTGCTTGTTTTATCTACTCACATCTGGAAACAATGCTGGTGGTTCTGAGAACTTCCCTTCAGGTACGAACACTCTGTTCCAGTGCCGGCTAGCTGGTTCCAGCCTGGGAGCTCCCAGGGGACCCGCTCCCTTGCCAGAAAGGGTATTCTCCAGGGCGGAGGGACCTCACCGGACACCACTTTGTGCAGCACTGTGGAAGAGAGGAGGACATGTTCATCTAGAAATGAAAGACAAAAGGGACATGTACCAGCTACTCTCAAATATTTAACGTACATTGTTATCAAACTGTTCTCTGTAACTCAGGAAGGAGCCAGAACCAACAACCAACTTGTGAGGATCCGGACTTCATCTCAACCCATACAGAGCTTTCCTAAAAGTGTAGCCATGCTTCAGTGGAATAGATAATTCCTTGGAAGGGACTCATACTGCTTAGTTAGATGTCAGGAATGTTTTATGTGTGCCTTAAAATGCAACGTGCATGATGGTACCTTGATATTCCTTTTATTTTAACTTTGATATTCACTTTTTTCAGTGCTGAGTAGGCGATCAAGAGCCTTACACCTGCTAGAAAAGCACTGCACTGCTGAACTTACTTTTAACCTATTATCTAAATTTTAGTGATATTTTACTGTAGTCTTACTTTGAAGATCATGTTTCTTATAAATAAAAATCATATTATAATTTCCAGGAAATTTCAGTCCTATATTTAGAATGCTTACACATTTATGCAGAGTATGCCTATCTTTCATACTAGCAGACACAGGATGGCAATCTAGTCCCAAATCTCTTAATTATAATAAGAACACTGAACATGAGTTGTACCTTTCTAACAAATATCTAAGTGTTCATAGAGTACAGTTATATTAACCATGGGCACTGCATTGCGTGTCATCTTGCATGACCAAGAGCTTAAGCTGCTGCATGTCACCCCCTCCTTTCCTCCTCCTCACTGCACCGGAAACCACCATTCTACTCTCTACCTCCATATGTCTGCTTCTATTTTATACATTTCTTACAAATTGATGGATAGTCCGTGTTGGTCTTTCTGTGACCACCTCCTTTCCCATTCGCACAATGTCCTCAGAGTTCGTTTGGGTAACCACACGTGGCAGAATGGCCTTCTTTCCACAGGCCAAATAATAGCCCATCGTATGACTATCCATTCATCCATTAATAGGCATTTAGTTTATGCCCTCCTCTTGGTGCTACGGATAATGTTTCACTGGATCTGTGCTGCAAATTCTACTCTGAGACCCTCATCTCCCCGTGTTCTTGACACTAGTCTGCAAGAGAAAGAGCTCGTGTCAGACTGTAAATTCATACAGTAATCCCTTCGTCAACAGTGTTGCTATGGAAATAAAATGTCACCGGAACTAAATGATATCCTTAGTGACGTTTTTGAGAACTCTGATTATTACAGCAGTGGACGTAATTTACTAGTAGTTAATGAGGCTACAGACTTTTCACAGTAATTAAATAACCACATTGCAAATGTGTGTGTGTGTGTGTGTGTGTGTGTGGAAAGTCCCTTTAACACTGAAATCTACATTTAACCAGTTGAAGACACATTTGGAAAGTACACATCAGAGTAGCAGAGTTGCTCAAAAACTAGATTGCTGCTACTTCCTGGATCTTATTATGAGGAAACTACTCATTGGATTTGCATTTGGCAGAGTCTCCATGTTGAATAAATAACACGTATTACATATATTCATGTGCTATTCTTTAAGAACATAAAGATTCTATTGATTATAAAATAATTCATTTTAAAGTGCAACTGAATTAAAAGCAGCTCTTCATTAACGTGTGTTTTTCCAGGGAGTATTAATAGCATTTCTGTCATGTAACGTGTTTACAGTAAGTTGCTCACATCATGGAGGGCTCAGCATACGGCACTGCAGGTTGTGCATTGACACAGCATAGGGAGAGAAACAATGGAGTTGACCCTACCCCCATCCCCCAGCCCCCTGTGCTGACTCAGCTATCAGCACTGAAGATGAAACTACTGGTACATCAGGCCTTGGGGGATGCTCCTTCCCAGCGTCCCAGAGGTTCAAGGATTTCCCGGGAAATGGGATTCTCAGGGTTGCAATCATCCCTGGTCTAAGTCAATCACCTTAGCCAGGGCACAGCCACGCCAGAAATGCTGGCTTTAGCCTGCGTATGCTGCACCAGACGCTGCACCAGCCTGCAGACGCGGCTGCCGTGTTCACATCACCCTCTCTCCTTCTATTTTCTAGGTGAAAGACCCATGCAATCATGCCAGCATTTTGACCAAGCCCGATCCAAGAACCTTCTGGACCAATGACGATTCAGGTATTACAGGACAAATACACTGGGAGGTCCGGAGTGTACTCTGGATTGTTTGATTATCTGCCTGTTCCTAGCCTGGCACTTGAAAGCACTTCATCATAATACAGGTTCTTGTTTTGTTTTGTTTTTTTAAGGATTTTAAGTGCATGTAGCGTCAGGTAGAGCTTTATGGATGGTGAACTATATTCAGGGGAGACACAAACATAAAAATGAGTCTGTTTTCTGGAGTGGAGGGGAGAGGAGTAGAATGGAGTGAGTATATGGTCTCAAATTTCTCTTCCATGATGAAGAGATTAGAAAACATGAAGCAAGTCATACTTCAGAACATTCATGTGACGGCAAGTCTGACTGGTGCTGCGAGATTCGGAGATAAAAAGCAAATCAGAGGAATGTCACTTTATAAAATCAGAGAACGCACGCTGGGTTATATAATGAAAAATTAGACAGAGGGCTGGGCCTGTTATTATAGAGAAGAGAAGTAATCTTTTTTCTTTTTTTTCCAGTAACGCTCATGAGCCTTGAGGCCTAATTTCGCGAAGTAGAAACAAGAAATCAAAAGGGGAGGTGAGACGAGGAGCTAAACCAATTAAGAGGGTGACAATAGAGCTTCCACCTTTTCTAATTAAACAGAGTCTAATGAAACAGAAAACTTGTGCTGAAACCTAATATTTGCATTACACCTCAAGGTTTCACAAACTATGCTCATCGAATCTAATTTCAGGTTTGCAGCAACCCTGTGAATTGTCAGGGCAGTCTAACCTCGCTACCCTTAGAAATGAGACAACAAACTGTAGAGAGGTTATTTGACACAGCCAAAGGTCACAGCCGGGCAGAAGGGCAGGAGCAGAGCACAGGCTGTGTGACGATTCTGTGGTCTGTTTCCTAAGCAGGGGAGCTGCAGCTCAGATGAAATCTGGGCTTTAATCTTCTTCGTGAGTCTATATGCCTGTTAGCAGAAGCAGGAAGGCCTGATGAGGGAAATGAAAACTCTTTGATAGCCCTTCCTTTTCTTTCAGAAGATCAAGCTTTCGGTATGAACTCATTATCCATTTTCTGTCAATCTTTTCTGCTTTATTTTATGTATATCTTTTGAAAAAAGATGAAGCAACGTGAAAGCGAATTGGTCTATTGATGCCGTCATTTTAATCCATTAGCAGGACAACCCCACGGAAAAAAGAATCTTCTGGCTAGTGCTGCTCTTAAGATCTACAGCACATGTGTTGTGAAGAATGAAAGTAGAATGAAGCATGCTAATTACAAACAAAGCAGTCTAGTGTTATGTAAAGAGAATGGAATGAGAGGGAGATCTGTACAGGACACATCCCGGGAATATGGCCAGGACACTTTGGAGCTGGAAAAAACTGAGTTGCAAGAAAGACTAATGCACAGCAGGTAGAAAATCAAAATAGGAATCTTTTCAGCTCTACTCATTTTTCAAACTCTAAATATTTTTGGGTCATCAGTGGGGTTTCTAAATGCAGTATCCCCCCTCCCCTCCAGCAGCTCAGGTAATGAAGACCTTCCCTCATCACAAACTCATACACTACGGCACGTGTCTAAAAGGGTTTCTGTCTTTTTGCCTAGTTGGCCAACCAACGACTGTGACAAGAATACTAAGATCTCCACCCATGGCGGTGGGATTGTGCTATGTGTTTTAACTTGTCAATATTTGTTTCCTTCATTTTGAACCTTGGCTGTTAGGCACATACATTTGTTGTGATTTCCCGTGAGTAATTATATTATGATTAAAAAGCATCTTTATCTCTGTTAAAAATTTTGTCTAAAGTCTATGTTTTTGGATGTTAATAGAGACAGTCCAGTCTTTTACCTTTTCTTTACATGGTGCATCTGTGGTGTATTTTTTCTACACATTTTCTTCAAACTACATGTGTGTTTTAGCATTTTAGGTAAAGTGTTTCTCTCTCCCTTCCTTTCTCTTCCTTACTCTCTGTCTCTCTTTTTGTGGTACTGGGGACAGAGCCCAGGGCTTTCTAACTGAGCTATATCCCCAGCCCTTTTTTATTTTTTATTTTATTTTATTATTTTTATTTTTGAGAAGGGTTCTTGCTAAATAGCTAAGTAGCCTAGGCTAAGTTCAACCCTGGGATCCTCCCATTTCAGCCTCCCCAAAACACTGCTCTTATAAACATTGTGTAGTTAGATTAAGTTCTCTTCTTAAGTCTTATGCGACAGTCTCTGTTTTTTATATAGATACAAGTTATTAGTCTACTTATGTTTAATGCAATTCTCTCTGCCTTTTTCTCTTTCTATCTCTCTGAAGACAGTCATACGGTGTAGCCCAGGCTGCCCTCAAACTCTCAATCCTCCTGCCTCAGCCTCCAGAGTTCTGGGATTACAGGCATGTGCCACCACACCCAGCATTGCAGGTGTTGACACATAGCTACCACTACAATTTTGTTATTGGTTTTCTATGCATTCTTCCTCTTCTTGGTCTGTTCTTCCCTTTCTGACTTCTGGGATTACTTGATTATATTTAGAATTTTATATTAATTTATCCACTATCTAGTTATATATTCTTGCTTTAGATTTCTAATGGTGGTTCTAAAGATTAAAATAAATAGCCGAAGCAATCCTGAGTAACAAGACCAAGGCAGGAGGCATTGCAATACCAGTCATTAGGCTATTCTATAAAGCAATGGTCGTAAAAACAATTTGGTACTGGCACAAAAACAGACAGACCAGTAGGACAGAATTGAGGATGCAGAGACAAACCCAAATACCCTCAAATACTTAATCTTCAATAAAGGAGCCAAAAGCACACACCGGAAAAAGGACAGCCTGTTCAACACATGGTGCTGGGAAAACTGGTCATCCACGTGCAGAAGAATGAATCTAGTCACTCACCTGTCACCATGCGCCAAAATCAGACCAAAGTGGATCAAAGACCGAGACAATAAAAGTGAAACACTGAACTTTCTCGAAGACAAATCCGGCAAATATCTAAAAGACATAGGTGTAGGCAAAGACTTTCTTAATAAAACACCAAAAGCAATAGAAATTATCCCCATTATTAACAAATGGGATCATGTCAAATTAAAAAGTTTTTTCACAGCAAAGGAAATTATCAACATTGTAAAAAGAGAACCAACAGACTGGGAAAAAATATTCTCCACCAACACCTCAGATAGAGGCTCATAACCAGAATATACAGGGAACTGAAGAAAAGTCCCCCCAAATCAAGGATACTTTTGAAAAATGGGCAAATGAATGAAGAGGCAGTTCACTCCCAAAGAAATTCAAATGGCCAATAAACACATAAAAAGATGTTCAACATCCCCAGCCATGAGAGAAAAGCAAATCAAAACATCGCTATGATATCATCTGACTCCAGAGAGAATGGCCTATATCAACAACTCAAATAGCAATCAGTGCTGGCAAGGCTGTGGGGAGAAAGGAACCCTCCTGCACTGATGGTGGGAATGTAAATTGGTACAACCACTATGGAAAGCAGTATGGAGGTTTCTCTAAAGATTGGAAATAAATATCACCTGTGATCCAGCGATACCTCTCCTGGGAATATTCCCCGAAAAGTTCAAACCAACACATAACAGAGTTACACATCTACCCATGGTCATAGCAGCACAACTAACAATAACTAAAATATGGAAGTCACCAAAATACCCATCAACAGACCAATGGATACACAAACTGTGGTATTTATACACAATGGAATACTATGCATCTATAAAGTCCAACAGCGTGGAGGCTTTTGGAAGCAAATGGAGGAAACTTGAGACCATCACGCTTAGTGAAGTGAGTCAGAAGCAGAAGGTGAAACATCGGATGGTCTCTCTGATATGAGAGACCCAGAGCACAACTATCTTAAGGAACTTAAAGTGAAAAACAAAGGGAAGGCGGGGGAGGAGTAATGGGAGAGTCGAAAGGAGCGGGGAAGATCTTGTTAACTTGACAAGATATGTATGTGTACAAAATGCTCGAGGTCAATGTAAACCTTAAATTTTGCACTTATACATATCTATAAAATAGGGGGAGGGATGACAATAAATAACTTAAATTTTTCCCAGATGGTTGCCAAAATCTTAAAAGAGTGTAGACCCATTTGCTCCACCTCCATCTCCATCCTGTATGGTTGTTCTTTATATTATTTCTACATATGAAATGAACCCCATATTGCAATGTATTTAAAGTCAAACCAAGAAAAACTATCTTTTGCATGGCTTGTATCTGAAAGTCTTCATTTCTTCCTCAAAATCCAAGTTTTTCTCTGGTATCATTTATCTTTACCCTAAAAAGTTTTCTTCAGCTTTTCTAATAAAACAAGACTTCTGGCAATAAAATATATTAGTTTTCCTTTCTCGTCATGATATTTTTAATTAAGGTATTTTTATCCTTGAAGCATGTTTTTGCAAAATATGCATAGGAGGATGATATTTTTCTTCATCACTCTAAGAAAGTTAGTCCAAGTCTCCTGGCTGGTAGAGTTTCTGATAAAAAGTTAGTAGTGTTGAAATCTTTGCAAATTTGTCCTACATTGGTTTTTCTATGAATTTTTTAAAATCTTCACTTGTTTTGTCAGTTGGACTAGGATGTGCCTTGAGTAGGCTCGACGGGCTTAGGACGTAGACGCCTCAGGATCACAAAGTTAAATATTCCTTTAGTTTTCAGTAGTGTTTTTACAATTTGCATCTGACGGATGCAATTTCTCCCCCATGGCTTCTGCACGGCTCTTCCCTTTGCACATCCACTCTCTAGCTGAAACCTTTCCTGCGTCCATTCCGCTAGGTATAAACACAAGCCATCATTCTGCAACGTCAAACCAAGTATGAGCCTGTCAATACGTTCCCTACCAGTGCTCCAGTCATTGCCAACAGAGTGACTTTTTAATATTGTGACTTTTACATATTTCTGAAATAATTCTTGCACAATGATTCTATCATTTCCTGTGGAATATATTTTCAGTGATTGCAATATTTTCATTCAAAACCAGCAAGCATCAGATAATATTTTATTTAATAGGAGCTCTATCTTTTGATACTCAGTTTAAATCAAATTGAATATTAAGAGAAACTAGTCCTCATTGCTTGATAAAAATACAAGCTAACAAGAAACATAACATTATTAAGAACTAAGCAATGAATTAAACTTTATGGGACTGCCTAGATTTTTCAAATTCAATGACTTTTTGCATGAGCACCAGAAGACAAAACTATCATGTTCTACACTGCCATATGCAAATATTGGTACACAGAAGAAAAAAAAGTCTTTTTATTTCGTAGTTATGCTCATTATAGGCAAGAAGAAAGAAGAAAGAGAGAAAGAAAGAAAGAAAGAAAGAAAGAAAGAAAGAAAGAAAGAAAGAATTAGTCACCCTCGTCTTACTGCCTACTCTTCTGGTCATTGGCCTAGAGTCTGTGTGCCTTTCCAGCGTTTGTTCAGACAATGAACAAACAGGCTGCACAAGTTCAGGTGCTTCCCTGTAACCTTTGTTTTTAGGCTTTGAAGTCTGACTTGCTTGTTTTGGTATGCCATGTTTTTCATTTGCTGATCCTGCCGTGGCCTTTAATGCTCTTTAAATCAGAATTTCAAGGTAGAATGAGTTTCCCCACACTTCAAAGATGTGTTTTCCTCTCCTGCTATGGACAGCACACATACTATCCTCTGCTTAGAAGTCAGATAATGAGATGGTTAAGTAATAAGGTTTCTTTTAAGGGCCATCTGTACCTGGCATGTGCTTTTCCAATAAGGAAAACGTCACTTTTGGTGGTGTTCTTGACCTTTTTACCTGAAGACAATTCTATCTTTAGAGTTTTCAGAATGTCTAGACTTCTTTCAAATAAAAATTAAGGAGTAAGATTCACAGCTGCATGTTTGTAATCCCAAGTACTTGGGAAGCTGAGGCAGGAGAATCACAAGTTCAAGGCACGTCTGAAAATTTAGGATCTCACCACAAAAAAAAAAAGAAAAAGAAAAAGGCTAAGGGTGTAATCCAATGAAAGAGTGCTTGCCTAAAATGTGTCAGGCGCTGACTTCAGTCCTCAGTATGAAAAGAAATTCATAATTGTGCAAATTTTTCTCAAAGGGAAAAATACAATGTTCTGTTATACTCCAGGATTATTTATTATTTCTTTATATTTTTAATAACTTATTACATTTCAATTTTTGTCCTAAATTTCTGGGAACTTTGGAATCACTTTAAAGTAGGGAATTTATATTTATTTGGGATTAAGAAAGATTTATGTACCAACTGTAGAAATGAAATGATCCATAGCTTAAAAATGGACTATAGAAACATTTCAGTATTTCAGAGAAAAAATAGCAGAGTCTGGAATTAATATAGTAGAGGGAGGATGTCATTACATAATTTTTAATTGAAGGACATAATGTCTAGGGTTTTTTCTTTTAAAAAGTCTCATATTTATAGCAACTAAACAGTTGTTTTGTCCTTCAAAATGTGTTTACATCTACCAAAAAAGAGAAATATGGTAAGTTGTATATAAGTTGTGCTTACACAGGAATTATCTAGCTGACACATGTTAGTGTATTCATGGTAAAATTTGTCTCTTCATAGTAAGAACATTTACAAATCATTTAGTAAAATTTTATGGATACATAAAAGTACTTTAAATAGACTGACCTCATTTCCTCAGGTCATAAACACAAAACCAGCTGCTATCTCAGTAATAAAGCTATCTTATACTCACTGAAGAATTTCAAGGTCACACAATGCCTTCAAAGGGAATAGAAACAGGGCTGGAAGAAGAACACAGCTATTGAGCACTCGTTCAGAACCACATGAACTGGGGAGGGTAGTGCACACCTGTATTTCCAGCATGCAGGAAGCTGAAGCAGGAAGATTGGTGTTCAGGGCCAGCCTGGGCTACAACAGAGAAAGACCCTGCCATGGAAAAAAAGAGAGAGAGAGAGCAGCAACGGAGCCAGGCATCAGAAAGATAAGGGTACAACCCTAAGAGTCTGAAATTATCATTTGGACTAAATCTTGAATTCCTACACCTAAATAAACAAAAAAAAATTACGCAAAGGTAGACTTATCGAGAGACAATGATTTCACCTTCTTGTGGATAATCAGCCATAATATTAGTCCTACTGTCTGTCATACGGACTGTTTTTGCTTTTTATGTGTTAAATTTGATCAAGATTGACTTCAACATAACAATCATTGTTGACACTCTTAATTAATCACCCCACGAGAGTCATCTGTTGCACATTATCACGCTATCAAGTGAGAGACCCCTTTCAGAGTCCTACTGTCTTACATCAGACATAAATAAAAACAATCCTATCATTCTGGGACAGGTGAGAAAAAAGCGCACCACACTGCAAGTTAAAATCACGAGCTCTTCAGCTATCCTCCGCTTCTCCCTAAAATAATTTCCAAGACATTCAGTTCTTAGCAGAGTTCCTTGTGCCTGGCGCATGCATAACCCAACACGTGTGTTAGACAAATGAATACAATTAGCTCTGTCCAAAACTAAGGCAGAGGTTGGTCTATCTTGAGGTTCTCATTGGAGACTCAGTCCGTCAGGAGGACAGAGATACATTTGCTGTGCTTATATGCTGCTTTTTTACCTCATTTACTTCTCCAACTACAATTTTTGACAATTGTGCTTGGTATCCACTGCCTTCACCTGAGAACTGTCAGCCACAATTACCCTCAGTTCCTTCAGTTCCCTGAATCCCATAGTGTGCAGTCAGCTGAACTTAGAGGCGAGTGAGCTGACCAAGAGGCCGTTGTGTGGAGCTCAGGAAGCCGCTCCGTGGTGTACGATCTGTGTGGTTGCCGTGATCATCTTGTGAGTAAGGCTGCCAAAGTCTGCCACAGTTTGTCAGTGCTGTTTCCTGTGTGGCTTTTGGCAAGTCACTTACCCCCCCCCGTACTTCCATTTCTTTCACAAAATAAAGGAATCGTGATTATAGATCGTAGAGTGTCCGAGGGTTAAAAGAGAGTGCAGTGGAGTTATTCAGAACATAACTGAGTCTACATAGCACAGAATAGTGGCCAACTGAGGTTAGCTGTTCTTGTTTGGTGAATTTACCGTTTGCATAGAACTATGCGCACGATTTGCCATAGGTTGAAGGAATACTATGTTTCATTTTATCATTATTGTTCCTGTTTTGTGCTTCACTGGACTCATGGTTTGTTTTGTCTCCCTGAACCAAGAAGCTTGTGTTTTACTCTGCCTGGTTATCTGGGGCCTCAGACTGAAGACTGATAAGCTTCTTGGAAAGAGACACGCGCTGGCCCTAAAATCCTCAAGCTGGCGATAGTGTTAAGCAGCATCTAGTCATTTAGATAAAATACTTCATTCTTTACATTCTTTTTAAAAATCGGTTTTAACCTTTACTCTCTTAAAGGTATTATCCACCAGTGAAGGTGGGAGGAATATTTTTCAATACTTCACGTGTAAATTCAAAGTTTATGCCCTGCTTTGGAGTAAAAGACGCTCTTCGCTGTGGGTAGGGGTCTTCCTAAGTTGCAATATTCTAACTATATTTTTCTCCTGTATTTTCTCCGCTCAGTCTTAGCTGCCCATAATGAGACAGAAGTGTGACAAAGTTGTTTTTCTTGCATCGGTAGTAGAAACTTTAGCAGAAAATATGAAATTCTTAGCCTACGTTCTATAAAGTTTTTTATGACGTCGACAACCCACAACAGCTTACAGGGTTGGAAGGTGAAGGACGAGTTATTTATTCTAGTGTGTAGTGAAGTGCCACTTCTAAAGCTTTCTGTTGAAAGATCCTTAGAGTCATGCTCATCTAGCGTTTATGTTTGGCGGGAAACGCCAGGCCAAGCCCGGTCCTCACAGATGGCCCTGCTGCCAAATGTGAGCGTGTGTGACCACAGGCTCCGGTTAGCCCAATGCAGAGAAGCCCCCCGCGCTGCCTCGGGTGCAGAAGCTGGGGACTTCGCCTCTCAAACTACAGATGGAGCAAAACCTGTGTCTGCCTGGGCGGAACCGTTTCCTCTTTCTTCTAACCAAATTACTTCTTTTTTTGTTGTTGTTGTTGTTCTTTTCCTGCTGCCGTCTGGAAGATAAATTATAGTATTTTACAATGATTTTTCTGATTCTTGGAATTATTTTAAGTTTTCCATACGTGGTACAAATGCTTTTCCATTTAGGGTGGGTTACATCTCAGTAAACCCATGGCAGGGAGGCACTCAGGTGGCCGAGACGGCGGGATCATGACTTTGAGGTCAGCCTGGGATGCACAGAGTCCAAGCCTAGCTGCTTAATGAGACTCTGTCTCTCGCACACAAATCTGTTGTAAATTGAAAATACTGTAAGTAAAAAATGCACTTAATGCATTCAATCTACCACACATTAGAGCTTAGCCTGTCTTACCTTAAACATGCTCAAAACACCTATGTCAGCCAACAGCTGGACATCACTGGACTCATACCACAGATTGTTAGATCTGGGGGGAGGGGGGAGATTTTTTAAATCTACAGTTTCTACTGAATATGTGTTGCTTTTAAGCCATTATACAGTTGAAAAAAAGTCACAAGTCAAATCATTTAAATCCAGCAACTATGTATTTCCTTATGCCTGTTTTACCCAAATTATTCATCTCATGCCCAAGACCTTTGATTTTCACAATCTTAAAAGAAATTTTAGTAGCACTAAATTAGTGCTAGGAAGTTTTTTTCACTTAAAGAAAAATACACTAAATGCAACTTTATAATTTTTGAGAAGTGCTGTTTCTCATATCTCAATGAATCTTTTCTCAAGTCATTAGTTCATATCAGACTAATATGTCAGAAGATAAAAAAAATCTAATGGATGTTAATCACTGCTAAAGTTAACATCTTCTAATGTATTTCATTAATTTAAACTGAAATAATCAGCCTTTGACATCTTTCTTTTTGCCCAAGAAGGATATCTCATAATACATGATAAATATTTTATTAAAAGAAATTTATATTGGAGTTTACTTAGACAAAGAGTAATTTTCATGTCTGGCCACCTTCAGAACCAGCAGAGGCTCAGGAAGCTTCCCAAGGGCAACAAGTAGGTAAGAAATATTTACAGGCAAAGTGGAATTGAGGTACAGGAGGTAGTTTGATTGGCTAGTTCTTCCAAGTTTGCTTTTTTTGGATGTGGTTTGACCAATTGGCAGCCTGGGATTTGTGGAAGGTCTGCACTGATCGGCTGAGACCAAGATAGTTGTTACAAAAATTATTTTATTCCTAAATTAGACTTTTCAGTTTATTTACATACTATGTTAGGCTGCATTTCCTCAGCTATGGATTCAAGATATGAAGGCTAAAAATAAAAAAGACTCACTAAAATTAGTTTAATTCAACAATACAAAATGCAGTATACCAAAAGAATAAAAAAAATGGAAGAAAAGGATTTTAGAATTTTGCTCTTAATAACAAGGGCATTTTATTTGTTTAGGTAAAATACAGTGTTTAATATTAGGAGAAAAATATTTTTAATTTGTAAATTATGAATAGTAAAAGCAAAGAAAAGCCAATAAATAATAATGAAAATGGTCCAGGTTGAAGGAATAGCCCAGCAGTTAGAGCACTTGCCTAGCAAACTCAAGACTCTAAGTTTGACTCCTCAGCACCACATAAACCCAGTGAGGTAGCGCATGCTGTAATCATAGCACTTGACAGCTAAATTGTCCACGTGACTTAAGGAGACCCTGTCTCAAAATCAAAACTAAAATATGATCATGAGGATTGCTGTGAGTTCGAGGTGAGTTTGGGCTCCATAGTGAGTTCAGGACCAACATGTACTACATCAAGACTCTGTCTCAAAGAAAGAAAAACATAGGAAAAAAGAAAGAAAACAAGCCATCTGGGGATGGAATGGCTCTCAGAGGGGGCAGGGGACGAGTAGGGCATACGAGGCTAAGGGGAGGAGTGAGGTGAAGGAATAGGAGAAGTATAGGAATAGCGGCTCTTTCTGCTGTTGTAAATATTGGTTCTTAGGGAAAAAATGCTTATATTAGTTGCACTGTTCTTGTAGGTTTCAAATTACATAACCTACTTGAGTTTTCAAAATCTTCTCCCATGCCTAATCTGATCTGATCTTTCCGATTGAACCGTGGGATTAGCAAAGTTAGTGTCAACCTTGAGGACGCTCCAAGAAGCTGAATCCTCTGCCCAGAGCTAAGTGCTGAAGCAAAAATGCTACGACAGAACTTACTGGAATCTCCTCCAGTTCTCTTTCCACTGCTTCAAAAGGTAGGAATGAGCTGCTCAATGCAAAGAGCTTGGATGTGGACGCAGGTGCTGAGGGAGGAGGCGAAAGGGATAGGGTGAGATCCAATCCAAGATGTCGCTTTGCCAGTGGGCCTAGGAGATGAAGAGCAGTGGGAACTGAGAAAATAGAGGCTTCCTTCCACAGAAGTGAGATTTACTATCTCCCTTTCAGCCCAGCACCTTGGTAGGTTCCATGGAGAAGCAGCCAAACCATTTTCTTACCCTGCAGAGCTCAGATAAATCGGATAGCCACAAGCTGAATATGAATAAGTAGTGTAAATACAGAGGAAGTGCTCCTAGCTGTCTACGCATATGTTAAGGAATATCATTTAGACCAGATAAGAATGCCAATTACTGACAGTCCTGAGTTTAGGATGTCCCAATTTAATTATTTTTTGTCTTTAAAACAGAGTGAAAGTGATTCTTAAGTGCTAGGACAGAACTCAAACATCAAACTTCCTGGAAACTGCTGCAATTCCCTTTCCACTATTTCAAGTAGAAATAGAACCCTTAAATGTGAGGGTACAGGTGGGGCCTGTGACACAGGAATATAATTTCAGCACTCTCGGAGCCCAGCTTGGGCAGTTTTGTAACTTAAGAAGACCCTGCCTCAAAATCAAAACTAAAATATGAGCTGGAGATTTAGCTCAGTGTGAAGGCCCTGGATTCTATCCCCACTATTACAAGTAATAATAAGTAAATAACAGTAATGAGTGCATGCAGTAGAAATCATGCTTTAAATCTGGAACTTATATTCTTTTCTGATGCCTTGTCATGAAACCCAGCTGTAGGCTAGTGTAAACGTTTTGGGCACGTGAAAGATAGGCTAGACAGGCAAGGTTAAGCTTCATGTCGATAGGTTAGGTGTGTGTGTGTGTGTGTGTGTGTGTGTGTGTGTGTGTGTGTGCGCGCGTGTGTGTTTAATACAGTTCACTATGTAGCCTTGAACTCACCATGCAGCCCAAACTGAGCTCAAATTGTTATTCTCCTGCCTCAGCCTCCCAAGCGCTAAGTGGATAGGCATGAACCCCCCCATACTTGACTTTAAACATATTTTCAGTTTGTAGTTTGACTAGGCTACCAGGATATAGCCTCATCATCAGTCAAGGAGAAACCGCACTTTTCTGGCCAAAGGCAGATGTTTGGTGCCAGAAGTCCTGCACTTGCTCTGGTTGTCATGCCCAGATGTGTCACATCACACGAACAAGATTTATCTCTTTAAGCTGCAGATCTTAGTTAATAAGATTGCTATAGTTTTTCATAGAGTCATTGCAGGGGCTGAGTAAAAAATTGCACCAATGCACTAACTGTGGTGTTTGCCATTTCATACAATCATTCGATAACTGTTCACTAGGAAAACAGACCACTGAACTATGGAAGTTGCAGAGAAACATGCTCACTTCAGCTTATCAGTACGTCCTCAGCACCGACGTCTCATTGGCTTTAGGATGTACAGCAGAGCTGGTTGAAAAAAATTATTTCAAAGAAAGTATTTGAGTTAAGCCTAAGAAAGAGCAGTTGGTTCTAATAATGGCAGAGATAAACTCTGGAATAGAGGCAACGTCAGTGAGAAAGAAGACATACATAAATGGCTACGGGAATATGGGGGAGGGTCTCTTTCTTAAGGCATCTCTGACACCAGTAGCGGCTGTTCATCATCCTATGAATACTGTGAATTGCTTCTGACACTGCTGGTCTAATAAAAACCCTAACTTCCATGTGTAATATAGCTCCAAACTTTAAAACAAAGTGAGAAAAAGAGTTTAGTGGGCTGGCTCCGAATTTTCCTTCAGACACATGGACATGGGAATGCAACATCCCGGTGTTGAGCAGCACGTGAGACAGGCAGCTGGGATACTTACAGAAATGGCACTGCTCTGTGGTGACCCAGCCACCTACCTTCACTGTATCTCTGTGAGACAAAAGGCCAGAAATAGCCTGGGAACATCAGGAAGGACTGTTTTTTTGAGAAAAAAATAGTTGGCTGTTGACTTTAGATTCAGTCATACCATGTTCCCGCTCGACTACCTGTTTAGACACTATTACTATTATTTCTGGAATAGTCTACCTGTGCATTTTGCATTTGTCACGTTGTGTGCCTTGTTGACATTTTTGTTAAGTGTACTTTTTAATAGTTAGCTTGTTTATCAATTCGAGCTCTCTAAAAGTGTTTTTGTAAAGAGACAGAAAAGAAATCGCAGCTTTAGAGGATTGTACAAAGCTCCTATCAACATTTCAGTAACTGGTAACCCTCAAGAGAACGAAAGTACTAAGAACAGCAACTGTGGGGTGGGAGGCGACGGGAGCAGGAGGCAGAAGGGAGGAGCGGGTGGGACTTGCACTGAGGGGTGAATGCCGAGCCCACCTGCCCTTGGGTTACGTGTTCTCATCGTACAGAAAGAAGCCAGGAGGCAGTTGCTATGGTTTGGATCTGGAATGTCCCCCAAAAGCTCACATGTTTGGATGCTGTGGACTACCTACGTATTCTATGTGCTATTAAAAGGTGGAGCCTGGTCCAGAGGGGTGGGTTATAGGTGTGTGGTAGAAGACAGATGTGTGGGGTAGGTTATAGGTGTTACTGGTATGTGCTGAATGGGGGGTGTGCTATAGATTAGGGTTGTTTGGCAAATTAAGGAGTGTGTGACCTGGAAGGAGTGGACCACTAGGATATGACCCGGAAGGGTCCACACTAGTTCTGCCCTTCCTCACTCGCTGGGATTGCTGTGGAGGAGGTCGTGACTGGCTACCCCCCATCTTCACGGCCCGCGCATGAATGGACTATGGGGGACCTTCTGAAACTGTAAGTCAAAGCAAATCTTTCGCTCCTTAAGTTATGGATGTCAGATATTTCTGCCACAGCAATGAGAAAGTAATTGAGGCAGCAGTGAACGATTGATGACTATAGGAGCAGCTCATGGATATAAAAGTACAGTGCTTGAAATGTGGCCCAGAGAGATAGAAAAACACTTTGCTCTTATTTTTCTAAGTCAAGTTCTCGCCTGCTAGTCTGCTGTGCAGCTCAGGCTGGCCTTGAATTCATAGCAGTTCCCCTGCTTCCCCTTCCCAAGTGCTCGGATTATAGGCAAAACCACCACACCAAGCTAACTTTGTTATGTGGTGTGCGGAATTGAGTTCAGAGTTTTGCCCACGCAAGGCAAGTGCTTTAACAGCTGAGCTCCACTCCCAGCCCTGAATACTTCTGCTTTTAAAAGGTAAAATTAAGTCTCATTAAACAAAACTTACTACTTGGATTTATGCTGGTACTTAATAAAGTATATAAGCTGTGTGATTTAAAGAATGAATTTCACATGGGTGTATCATGATGATTCGTCTGTGTTCTAAGGTTGTGGATTTATAAGCAATAGATTAAGTGTTGTAAAGTAGAGTCACTGTGATAAAAGTTGGCAGAAATGGTCTTGTCTCTTTGAAATAGACATCTGCTCTAAGGGAGTTCTAAGGCCCTTTGTAAACAAGTTACATGATAGTGGTGACTTAAGGGACCATACTATTTGGTGTAGAAAGTTGACCATTTGTGATTTTCCTCTTTTGCTTACATCTGTTTAATTTCTTCTCAATAATTCTCTGGTGGTCTTATACAAAGGCTTATTTTAATTCTTTTAGATTTTATTTAAGTCCTTTGTAAAGTGGTTATTTGAATTTAAGTCGGTGTTACTACGCATGCACAAGCATACACACGCACACACACACACACACACACACACGATAAACACACAAAGTATTTAATATAGCTAGAACTCTTGATTCATCACCATACAGCAGTATATCTATGTAAGTAATTTCATACTTTGAGTTGCAAATATCCCCCAGTGGCCAGCTGCTGTGCTTTTGGGAAGTGAGGAGGACACGAGGAAGCCGACCTCCTCAGTGGGCCAGTCCAGAGGAGCTGGTAGTCGAATGAACAGGAGGCAGAGCATGACCATGAGCACTGTCTCTTGTGGACAGCCTGCCCTGCTCTGGCTCATTCACACTCTTCCTCTCTGCTTCCTGGCTGCCAAGAGGCAAACAGCTGTCCACTGCCCTCTCTCCCTGCCATGGTGTTTCTACCTCACACAGGCCTAAAGCAATAGAGGCAGGTGACCACGGACTGAAACCTCTTAGCCCATGAGCCAAGATAGATATTTCTTCCTTTAAATTGTTTATCTCAGGAATTATTTCACAGTAATAGAAAGCTGACTCACACAGTAATCTTATTTGCTAAAAGGGTCCTATCGCTACTATTCAAAAAAAAATTATACTTTAAAAAGTGTCTGACTTCATGATGTGCTCTCAGAAAAAATTAGGCTATCAGGGTGCATCATGGGAGCACTGACGCTTGTAAAACCTAACATAGAATTATTTCTTTAAAGAGAATTTGCTCTCATAAGCTAATCTGTAATGGATATTCCCCATTGCAATGTGTCTCCAAGTTTTAAAACTGAGTCATAAAGATAGGAGGAACTATGATGGGCCCAGGAGAGAGATTTATTCTTCAAACACCCCTGATTATGAACATGATTATGTACACGGCATAATTTAAGAAATAGAGAAAGACAATTGCACAAAATAATCCTCCTCTCTCGGTGTCTGATGTTGAAAAAATAAAACCTTACAAGGCTCCTAAAATCTTTGCTAATATAAATAGTTGCCAAATGTAAAGGCAAGGAGGACAGTGGAGACTGTTGGTGGTCTTCACAATTAAGGATTATCTTCAAAACTTCAAGATAATCTGTATCAAAATTAACATGCCTGGCATATCTCCTGAAATTCCAGCAGTAGCCAATTACGGAGGCATAAGAGAAACTTCCCAAATAACAGAAATTAAGAAGTCACTTTTTTCAGAGCTTTTCTTTAGTCATCAAAGGACTAAGTTGCCATACACTGTCATCGTGGGATCTTGGCAACTTCATATTACAGCCAAGCTGTGTGAAGTATAACGCTCGGGTGCTAAGACAATGCCTTTCAATCCTTTTACCCAATTAACATTTTCAAATACATCTAGTGAATGGCGAGGTAGTGCAATTAGGCGATCACGGCAACCTGTCTTTGACCTTTTGCCTCGTAAGCTGATGCAACGCTCAGTCTTCATAGCATGACAAAGGATGTTGCTAATCATTAGCCACAAAAGAGTGGGAGGGCGACAAAACAGCAACTCCAAATATCAGAGCTTGAAACTTAGCAAGGTTGTAAGAATGGCGAGATCCGAAATCCACTACGTGCCAAGAAAAGAGCAAACAAAAATGTAGAATCCTCAGGAAATAAAAGGACTAATTCTTACGCTTGGCATGAAGTTGATGGGTAATTGCATCTCCATGTCATTGTGTGAGATGAAGCCTGTGTTACATCTTCATACTGGTCACACTACTGAGTTAATGCTATTATATACATATATATATATATATATGTATATGTATATATATGTATATGTGTGTGTGTCACTGAGTTTATATATATATACATACACACATATGTATATGTATGTATCTATACTTTATATTCACAGAAGTAGACTGTTGAAACACTACAGTCTCTCTGTGTCACAACCCTGACACTAGTGAAAGGTACTCTGCTCAATGGAAAGAACTCTAGATAGTGTCCCTTGCTCTGTACTTTACTTAGAAAAAGAAAGCCCAAATGAACTCTCATAGACTAATTCATGGGCAGTGGCACTACTGATTTGGTGAATGGGCAGACTTGGAAGAAACACGATTAGAAAACTAGGGACGAAAAATATATTGGGAAAAGAGGCGTGTGCATATGTCTTTCTGAGTGGTGAGAAGCAGCCAACCACGAGAAGCAAAGCACTTCCGGGGGGGGGGGAGGGAGCAGCAAGACCAAGTCCTCCTGATGAGCCCATGATGGCCTGCAAAAGGACCAGAGATCATGTGATGGGGTGAGCCTGGTGACAAAGGGGGAGTAGAAGGAGAAGATGTTACAGAGGCAGGAAGGGAGCTGCCTGGAGAATGTTTGCCAGATAAGAGACAAGAATTGTGTAGCCCAGCCACAAATGTGAGAGACTCAAGATTCATAGAGGAACCAGAGATTTACATGGTTTATGAGAAGAAAACTCTGTCTAAAGGCTGCAGTGCTGGGCGGGAAGACATGGGAACATATGTGCTAAAGAATTAGCTGAGCTAAACCTGGTGGTGCAATCCTGTAACCTCAGTACTCTGTGAGGCTGAGGCAGAAAAGTCGTAAGTTTGAGCCCTACCTGGACAACTCAGTGACTTAGCATGACCCTGTTTCAAAGTCAAAAAAGGTGAAAAATGTGTTGGGGGTGTAACTTCTTCTGAAGGCAGCGTTCAATCCCATCAAATACAGACCACCCGTCCCCAGGGGATGCCCGTTGTGGGACAGTGCCTGCCACAAAGAACATGCTCTTCAGAGATCTGGAAGATTAAAAATAACAGGGACCAGGATCAGTTGGAGCCTGGTCGTCTTCCCTTTCCTGGAAGATAAGCCGGATGACCTAGAAAAGCCTCTTAGATACAGACTGGCCTTCTCTGACCTTCTTTCAGGCTCCACCCTTTCAGCAGGCCCATATTAGCACTCTATTGTCTTCTGCCCACTTAGACAATTAGAAACTTCTTAGAGTTGGCTTTTGACTGACTTTCCCCTTACTTTTTCTATTCTTAAAAGCTCCAACTGAAGTCTTTATTCCAAATGCTCGTTGAACAGGATTTGCTCAGTTATCGGCATTCTGTTCTTGGGTACGGCACACGCAGGGGCATCGTGCACGGGGGTGACAATGGAAGAGGAAAGCCAAAGAATTAAGTGGACCATCTGTACAGAATTCCTATCACACAGGCCTGTACGCACGCGGTCCACAGAGAAGTAGCCCACAGTGTGTGTGCGCTTTAATCACAGCACACACGGGAGCCTGTTGTGTCATGCGAGGCGTTCTGTTGGTAGTGCGTCCTGGTGAGGCACGCTGACCTGATCGGAGACAGCAGGCGAGAGGCTCCCCACAGCAGCACTCTGCGGCCTGCTCCTGGTGCTTGGCATTTTGTCATTACAAAGAAATTCCTTTAAGTTAACAAATGACCTTTCAAAATGCGAATGCCTAACAGAAAGTCCTGCCAATGATTGTATGGTTATCAGCATGGCCAAAATCCTCCTAAATTAAAAAAAAAAAAGGCCTGTAATCTCAGCGCTTTGGAAGACTGAAGCAGGAGGATCACAAATTTGAGCCGAGCCCAGGCAACTTAGTGATTTAGTGAGAATCTGTCTCAAAACCAAAACTAACAAATGGCCTGTAGATGTAGCTCAGTGCAAAAGCACTGAGTTGGATCCCCAGTACCCATCCCCAAACTCAGTTAGCACTGAATTGTGACTTAAAACCTTTTGCAATTTCCTCTTCTCATCAGACCCTTGTATCACTTTCTATAATCATAGAGGAAGTTCCCTGGACATCGTTTACCAGGTAAATCCTTGGAACCAAATACAAATCTGTAGCCTACATACTATTATTCTTTATCCTTCATATTGAACTCTAGTTGACGAGTCTTTAAATTCTGTATATTGCTCATTAGATTATGCTATTTCTAAATCAAACATGCACAGCACTCGAAGATGGAGCCGAGCTGAGCGTCCGGCCGACTCGTTGATTCGTTGCCGCCATTCCACCCTATCAGAAGCTCCACTCCTTTGGCCCTGATGGTCACACATGTACTCCAAAACTGTGCTCCTCCTCTCTCACCTTCTTCCCTGTCGCCTCCCTTTCTAGAAGGGATGGGACTAGAACTCTGGTGCTGTCACCTTGTTCTCCTGAAGACGAGCAAAAGCCCTGTGGTAAATGAAGCCTATAGTTTTGTGGGCTTTAATACCTCCTAGCACTATGATTATGGATAATGTGTTCTTCTCTTATTATCTCCTTTATCGCATTTTTCCTCCACACATGTCAATTTTGACAATTATGAATATGGAAGGTAGTAATCACTCTAGAACCTGTGCTCTATAAATAGCTGTTTGAATTACCTCCGATGCTGGTTAGTTGTCCATAATAGAGATGATGAATAAACTCGCTGTCATCATCATGTTGTCTTCAATGAATACTGTTAAAAAAAAAAAAAAGAAGACACACTTGGTGATAGCCTCCAACAAAAACAGCCCTGAGCCATTCCGTTGCTCTTTGGAATAATAATTATATTTTGGTATTTCTGTGCATCTCGAGGATGCTTCAGAGAAAGGTTTGTTTAGGCATCAACCAATGAATCAAAACGTAGGAAGTTAAACTGTGCACAGGATTTTTTTTTTTTCTAGAGTTTCTGGAAGCTTAAGAAACACACTGCCATGATAGTGCCATGATCTTAGTAGAGGAACATCTATCCAGGTAATCAAGACTTCAAGACTAACAGTTGATACACTTCAGAAGGAGTATAAGAAATGATAAGTAAGTCTATATAAAAATCTTTTTCAAACTATGTTCTCTAATTATGTTGAGAAATAGTAAATTGGCCATGCTTTAAATGGAAATGTTTTTAAATGGGATGTTTTTAAAAAGCTTCCAGGTTTTAGTGTTTACAGCCCATCGTTGAGGAGAAATAAAGAAACAAGAAAACAACTTCTAAAGTATTAAAATACACATGCATTGTTGTAGCATTTTGGGAGGCTGAAGCAGGAAAATCACAAGTTTGGGTTCAGCCCGGGCAACTGCACAAGAGCTTGTCTTTTAAAAAAAAAAAAGATAAATAAATAACATAAATGGACATGGGCTGGGGATACAGCCCCACTGAAAGGCCTAGATTGAATCCCAGTACGGGGTGGTGGTGGGGGGGGGGGGGGGGATCACTGGAAAACGTTTCTGTGAGAAGTTCACATCTAGAGGATTGGGGGCACAGCTCAGTGCTTGCCTAGAAAGACTAAGGCCCTCAGTTCCAATTCCAGCAACACCTAAAGATCTGCCCTGTGTGGTGGCACACGCCTGGAATCCCAGCTCCGGAGGCTGAGGCAGGAGGATTGAGCCCTGGTGACACTGTTCCATTAGTTTTAATTGCAGTTTTCCCCATATCCAAACACGCACACTCGTGGCTTGAGGGAGTGGAGAAGTAATCAGCCGGCCTTCCGTCAAACGTCGGTTTTTTCCGTAAATGCAGCGGGGGTCCTAGGGGTTCTCGGGGCCTGTTTAAGCCGAGAGAGAGAAGTGGGGAATATCAAGCGTTCTCGAGTGATTCTCTCCGAGAGCTCGACCGCCCTCTAGGTTGCATTTTCCAGGGCGTTAGACAGCTCCGGCCACTTCGCCACCCGGGAGGAAGAGGGAAGGGGCCGGATTCCTCCCGGCCAGGACTATCTGGGCCAAAGAAAGAGGCTGGCGACAGGAAGGAAGGACAGAGCGGGCGCCTGAACAGCGGCCACAAGGCAGCCTACCGCCGGCGCGGCGTCGGCCGGCGCGCCAGCCCCGGCTCCTCCGCCCGTCCTGCCCTCCGCCCCCTCCGCTCCGGGTCACCTTCCTGTCGGGAAATCTTAGTAGGTTGCTGGGACAGAGCAGGGGGCGCCAGCGCCACCCCTCAGGTATCCGGTTGGAAGAAAAGCCAGTGTCAACAACTCGATGCTCTCCGTTAAATGATAAGTTGAACAGCCCGTCTGTCTCCGAGCGCTGGGCACCAGGGTTAGGGGAGGAAGGAGCCTCCAGGCCGTTCCCTTTCTGTTCCCACCACAAATAGAGGGTTGTGCCTCGTCTCTGTTCCCCTTAGAAGCCGCTGGCTTGAATTCCTTGTCTCTCCTGGAATGCATGTCAAGCGCTCCTTTGAGAGAAATGAACCCTGCGCATATGTTTTGAATTTTTTCTGGACTGATTCGCGATGATAATCAGTTAAGTTCCATTTCTTGTGTGTCTTGCTGGGGGTGTAATAAACCTAAGACGCTGATGACTGTAATTTTCTGGATGATGTTGCAACGGGGAAAATAAGTGGCCCAGTGTTGAACTTTGTAGCTCGCTCCCTTCCTGTATGTAAATTCCCCTTATATAAAGTGGGACAGTCGCCTCTGGCCGCTCCTCCCCTGTCATACCGGAGCTTCCAGCCTTATCAGAGGCGCATAGCCCGAGGCTACTCTAGCCTCTAGAAAAGTGATCCCCAACCTTCACATCCTGGTCACCTGAAGAATGAAAGACGAGGCTATAAGATCCCCTTTGAAAGGTTCGTGGGGGATACTTGGCGGGAAGGAACGCAGGTGGCCTGTAGGGGGAGGTCTCTCACGGAAGGCTCCTTATTTTTTAAAACGACAACCACCAAAAGAAAAAAGAAAAAAAAAAAAAAACCTTCGTTGCTGGGCAGTCTGAGCAAACTGTGCGGTGCAGGGAGGAAGGTAGCCGGAGCCGGGCGGGGCTGGCTGGCTGGGCGACGTGATGGTGGGACCCGGGATGTGGGGGCACTCGTGATGAAGGATAGGGCTCCCCGCGTGTGCAAGTAGACGTGAGCTAGTTACTGTGATTTGGCACGGCCTCTTGCCTGAAGTCGAAGTGTCAGTTTTAGGCAACAGTAAAAGGTGGGTGCTGAGAACCACGCGTCAGCCTGTCTCTAACGCAGAGGACGCTCGTCCCCTTCTCCGGCGGCAGCCGCAGAGCCAGCCGCGGCCGCGGAGGCTGAGATCGCAGTAGGGCACCCCAGGCGTCTGCGCCTGCAGACACACCCCGTCGCCCACGACCAAGGAAGAGCGCCGCGCGTGCCGCTCAGCTCGGACCGCCGCTGTGTCGGAGCGGGTGGGCTCTGGCACCGCGGGGTCACGGCAGGGTAGTATCCCCAGACGGCGCTCGCGACGGCCCGGTGGCAGCCCTGCGGATACTGGCACCTGGCGGCCGTCTCCCGGGCCGCGCTGGCGCGGGTCCCCGCCGGCGGGCAGACGGGGCCCCCCGCCGCGCTGCCGGGCCCGGCTGCCGCGCCCCGCGCCGGGCTCCGGAGCGCAGTCGCCGCCACCTTCCGGGGCTAGCTTACTTGGTGACGTGCGAGAAAAAGTGAGTTGGCCAAACTAGAACGATTCTTGAGTAAGCCTCGAAAATAAACCAAAAGGGGGACAGGGAGGGCGCGGACGCGCGAAGGGATCGCCGTGCAGCGCCGTGGGGCCGCGCGGAGCGGGGCCGACCCCGGGGGCACGGGGATGGCCGGGCCAGGTCACGCCAGGCCGCCCGGGCGCAGTCACGGGTCCCCGGGTTACCCCCTCCTCACGTGTTTTCGGCACGGCCGGGATCAAAGGCGCAAGGCACGAGGGGGGAAACGACATGCGGGACGGACAGAGCGTTCCCAGAGATTATGAAAAAGAAACAGTGAGCCTCTCCCCGGCGCAGACCCCCCGCCCCCCATTCCCGACCCCCGCCCCGCCCCCACCCCGCTCGCTTCCCTTCCTCCTCCTCCAGAGTTCTGGGATTCTTCAGCCTGGCCTGGTTTGGGCCGAAAGCACAAAAAAGGCGTTTTCGGAAGCGCCTCTGCCGCGCACAAGGGCCATTTGTTTGTGTTGGGACGCGGGGCAGGAAACCTCGCGGGCCTGAGTCACGGCGGCTGCGCCGAGGCAAGGCCAGTGCCGCCGCCGCCGCCGCGCATGGGGGACAGGCCGGGCGCGCCGCCCCGGGCCCGGCTCGGGTCCCTGCTGCGGCCCCGCCACCGGAGGGGGGCCGGGGCGCAGACGCCGAGCGAGTCCCGGCTGCCGAGCGGGCCGGGTAAGCGCCGCGCCGCGGCCGCGCGGGCGGGGGCGGCGGGCCCGTGGGCGCGGGCGGGCGGGCGGGCGGGGTCGCTGCTGGGCCGGCGCGAGGCGCCGAGCGCCACGCCGCGACCCTGGTCGCTGCGCCCGGGCACTGTCTGGGGACGACGCGGAAAACGAACCGGGCGGCCCGCGCCCCTCCCGCCGGCGCCCCGCGCCCCGCCGCGGCTCGCCCGCCCGGGCGCCGACGCGGAGCCCGGGGGCGGGGCGGGGGCGGGGCCGGGCCGGGGCGGGGCTGCCGGCCCCGCCTCCCCCTCGCCTGGGCCCCGCCCCCGAGCCGGCGCCGGGTCTATAAACGCGACCGCGCGGCCCTGGCCCAGTGTTGGCCGA